>PVLA01008211.1:0-92129 GCA_004027455.1 Hydrochoerus hydrochaeris
ATTATTCAAATCTAGATATACTTGGAGAAAATTTAGAAGGTGTTAGTTCCTTATATTTCTAAATTCACCTGTCTTGTAGTTTGAGTCATCCAAAAGCCTAGGTCAGGATCTCTGTTAATAGCAGGGGTCCTGATAATTGTTGGTGATCTTGCAAGCATCCCTGTTGTTGCTTTTAGTAACTACACTTCTGTGGAATAAACCACAAAACCTTATTTAACTTAAGGTCCATTAGCAATACAGCATAGGACTTGTAGGTAATAATACTGAATCATTTATTTTAAACTTGTTAAGTGGTCCATCTTATGAAAGATATTCTTGCCAAATAAAAGAAAGAAAAGCCCAGAACATGGGATGGAAGATGCTGTGTTGAATGCTATATTCTCTGTTTTGATTGTGGTAGTGTTTAGATGACATATTCATTTTTCAGAGATGTGTTGCATTACATGCTGAAAATAAATGAATTTCATCACATGCAAAAATACATTACCAAAACCATTTATAAAAGAAATTATATGTACTCATCATAGGAAATAAAACGAATGAAAATAAACAGATAAAGCATTTCTAACAAATTTAGACAAATTAAAAATGAGGCCATGGAATCTCAAAGGCTTTTGAGACCCAGTGGTCAACACCATCAAGAGCAAGACTAAGAAGATTGTAGAAAAAGTCCTGATTATTTGGTTGATCAATCATTACACTCCCCTTCTTTTTCCCATGTTTAGCCAAGTGTGCATTCCGCAGGATATCAGGCTCATCCCAAAAAAGTCTTTTTGTTGAATCTTCCAGTGCATTGCTTACCTACTCTCCCATCTGAGAGCTGTGCCTGTTCCCAGTACCTGCAGCTTCCTCTTTAGCAGTGAGCATTTTATCTGCCTGGAGGATGAACTTCTCTTTTCCCTGCTGTGATTTCTGGAAGCACTGTAAGATTTCATTTGCCTTAGAAATAAAAAATGAAGAAAAGAATTTAGATTTCCACTTGGGAGATTCATGCCATTCAAACAAGTCTATCCAGGTCACTTTCTCATTTTCTTTAAAAATGCTGCCAGAGAAGACTGAAAATGATGGAGTACAGCTTTGCCTGGATCCACAATCAAGATACCTGGAAAGCATCAACTTAGCAAAGAATATAGCAGTAGAGCTCCTGAAATAAGAAAAGAGACCACTGATCAGCTAGAGAGTACAGTGGGACTAGTTAAACAGAAGAAATGGAGAAAAGAAAGAAACAGTTTTAAAAGATAAACTCAGCTCCCCAGAGGAGGTCCTGTCACTGCAAACAAAAGGCAAGTCCAGAAAAGGAGGGTAGCCCTGGAAGACCAGCAATTCCAACCCCAAGAAAAGCTCATGTTTAGTGTTAAGCTGAAAATAAACATGCAGTTCTATTCTAAAATTTTCTCCTTCATCACAAGCTAGTGTTGGAGAAGAAATTCACTGCAAATTTGCAAACAGCTATTTTGGGAATGGATTTATTGTTTAAGATAAAGCTAATCCAGAAATCAGAAATCACGGAACAACTTGACTTCCATGTCGCTGGGATTATACTTCCACAATGACTGGTTGAGATATGGCCATAATAGATGGTCGCAGAGAAGAAGCAGGCTAGTCACAGATCTCCTGAGATGTTTAAGTAATGTGGAGCCCAAGTTGGAAAAGACACAGCAAGTTTATCTTCTGTGTTGAGAATCCAAGCTGGTGATGTGATTTTCTGAGGATATGGGTCTAAATTGCTGACATTATGTCCAAAACACTACAGTCCTACTCAGCTTGTTGCCTATTTCCATCACAGAGCTCAGAGGTTTTTTGCCTTTTCCGTTTGTCAGTGTGATCAGAGATGTGCCTTAGCCCGGACAGCTGCCACATCCTGGGCTGTATGCACAGAGCGGTCTATGGAGAATGACTGAACCAACAGCATGGGAAAGCATCGGCTTGGTGTACACAGGGAGGCATAAACACTCACTGCGATGAGTATTGTTGTATTATATTTCCTTCCTCCCATCCATCCAAATTCCTCTTCTCTTTTTCTTCTCCTCCTCCTTCTTACTTTAAAGCTTTATTAAATTTTACTATTTAATTGGCTTCATAAAATTATTGTTGAATTCTTTCCTATTGGTAAAGATGGTACAGTGGTTGTTTTTAGTATTTATTGTGTGTCAATGTTTTGTTTGTATTTATATTATTGTGGGAGGTATCTTTTCTACATTTAAGAAAGGCAAAGTAGTAGCTATTATTGCTTCTTTTTACTATCTTAGCCTGGTTAATTTTTGACTCCTATTCCTGATTTCTTTTCTGTTGTTAATGGTGGAATAGTTGTTGCTTTTAATTGTTTTTTTCTATACATCAGTGTTTGATGTGTCTTTGTGAGAACACAATGTCAGTAACTGAAGAGGTGGATATAATAGTTTCCAACCCAGTGATAACCCCAAAAATGACAGCTGCTAGGTGATTAAAAAAAAAGAAAAACAACAACAATGATAACAACCAAAGGAACATAATAACAAAAACCTATAAATTGTAGGGATAAAACAAAAAAATATAGGAAAACTCAAAAAATATAAGAAATTTATTCACAGAAATCATAGCAGAGCTTTCCAAATCCAGGATAAAAAAATTCAAAATTAAAGTACAAGTTCCTTATAGAATTTCAAATAACCAAGACCAGGAAAGAAACTTCACATGATATATCTTAACCAATATTCCAGAATTTCAGCAAAGGGAAATGATCCCAAAAACTATTAGAAAAAAAGTTATCAATTGACATATAAGCACAAGCACATCAGAGTAATGTCAGATTTCTGAAAACAACTCTGAAAATCCAGGAAAACCTGAAATGAAGATTTGTAAGACCTAGAAAACAACTCCCAACCTGGAAATCTGTATCTTAAAAAATTAATTTCTAAAACTGATGGAGAAATAAAGACTTTCCATGACAAAGAAATCCCCCCAAAAAGTGACCACAAAATCAACATTGCATAAATTATTCAGAAGAATCCTAAACAAACAGGTAGGCCAGTGGCACCAAAGCAGCTAAAGCAAGGTGTACATTTGTAGCTGGAAATAGATTTCAATAATAGGAGCAAATAAAGGATTCAGCATCAGGAAAATAGTGCAATGACAAGATTCAATAAATACCTTACCAAAATAAGTCTCAGTGTCAGTGGTCTTAACTTTGCAATCAAAGGCACAGACAGGTGCATTGCATTAAAAAAAAAAAAAGAAATGCAACCATACATTGCCTAAAGGGGACACATTTCATGCAAAAGAAAATACATAGACTGAAAGCAACAGGAGTGAAAACAACAGTCAATTCAAGAGCCTGAAAGCAGTCATTTTATTATGAGCTGCAATTCATCAACAGAGACAAAGATTACCACTACGTACTGGTAAAGGGAATCATTCAACAGGAAAATATAACAGTTATAAATGTCTATGCACTGAATGTCAGAAAGTACAATTTTGTAAGAACAGGAACTACTGGACAAAAAGAAAACACAGACACAAGGATGCAATCATAATGCAGAACGTCATCACACTTCACTGACAATTAGACCATTCCACTAGACAAAAAAATTAACAAAGAAACATTTGAAGTAAACCACACCACTGAACAAATGTACTTAACTGATTAGCACAGAGAGCTTCAGCCAATAGCAGAAGATAGATTTTTCTCAAATGCATGCAGAACTTTTTCATACAGGCCCACATCATAGCCCATAAAATGTTTAAACACAAAATAACTGAAAAAACCCACCGCATACTAATGGATCATACTGAAACAAAACTAGAAATCAACAAAAAGAAGCAGCAGAAACTGTCCAGATCCATAGATGTTAAATACTACCCTACTGAATAATCAATGGTCATAAAAGATATCAGGGAAGAAATAAGAAATCTTCTAGAATCAAGTGACAAAGAAAGCAAGACATTCCATAGCCTATGGGATGAAGTGAAAGCAGTTGTAAGAGAGAAGGTGATAGCCCGAAATGATCATATTAAAAGAATAGAGGGATCCCAAATAAGTAGCCTAAGATGCCTCTGAAAATCTTAGAATAATAAATGTAATAGAAATCTGAAACTAATAGAAGGAAAGTAATTATAAAGATCAAAGTGCAAATTAGTGAAGTTGAGACAAAAAACAAACAAGGAAAAGGATTAATGAATCAAAGAGCTGGTCCTTTGAAAGCATGGGAGTGGCATCTGGGGATTGGGTAAAGAGGAAGGAGATGAGGGGAAGGTAAGTAAAATGAATCAAATTGAGATAGAGATATGTGCCAGTTTCCCCATGAGGAATACATTCACTATGGATGTCCAACATAAACTAATAAGAACATTGAAGTTAAAAAATGCTGCTGGAGCCACCTCCAAAATACCAACACTCTTTAGTGTGACCATATTGCCTGTCTTTATACCTCATATTGCCTGTCTTTCTCCAGTACCTTTCCTTATGGTACTTAGCTCCACCCAATTTCAGCATTGTGTGCAGTTGTATTGGACATGATCTCCAGTGCTTTTGTGTTGTTTGCACATTGCCCAGTGACTCTTCCCTTCAGATAAAATTTCACAAGGGACAACATACACAAACAAATCATCATTTGTATCATCCACCTCTGCCCAGATTGTTTCCTAGAATACGTTCTCTATATGTAATGCATCCTCTAACATGTGCTGTTGCTTGTCTCTGTCACTCACTGCTTGTTTAATTATAGTAAGTTATTTAACTTGCTTGTGGATCCAGGATCACAACTACAAAATATAGGTAACAATAGAAGATGCTTCAAACAGTTTTGGAGGAAATAATGAAATATTTGGGGAAAGAGCTTAACACCGTTTCTTGTCAAATATGCATTCCTTGTTCAACACATATTAGCAGTATTATTATTATTATATTTATTTATATATTTAGGTCAAGAGCACATTTAAAAGTGTCACTTATATGTAATTATCTATTCTCCTGTTTTTCTCTTAGATTTATTTATTAGCACATTTTACACAGATCCTGACTTGACCATAAATCATTATTACTAAGAAAAATTCCTGAGATAATTCTGGATGAAGAAATAGGTAATTCTATTCTAACTCTTTTGGATTTCTAATATTATCATCTCTCTTGGGGAATAAATCTTTCTAGTCTTATTAAGAGTAAACAGCAAATAGTGATGGTTGAAAGCTAAAAAATAGTACAGTCCCATGCTAGTTTATTATCTACACATGCTGTTGTGCTCTAAGATTTGAAGGAGACCTCTTGAGTACTCTTTGCCTTCCCCTGGATTCCCTTACTCCTCATTTTTATTCCCTGGAATAGTCCAGTTCAATCTTTTTCATTGTTTCTCTGTAGAGCTTGTGTCCCCCAGAAACCTAGACATTTCTTCCTGAAATTTGTCCCTATGAATTTGAAAGCTGATTGAGCTTATCTTTACAGTTTTTGATAGGCACTTCTGTATTCTGAAGCAGGAAAAACTCTTTTTTTCCCTTTTCATTGCTACCTGCAAGAGAAATGTAGAAGAATATCAGTGGCAGAGAGAAAATGCATGCTAACGTTTCTCATTATCTATTAGCTAAATGGTCATTTTGGGGTGCTCTTAAACAAAGCTTTTTAGTATAGCAGATCAAACCATATAGCAAGAATAAAGAGATATAATTTTCTTACAGTTCTGAGTCATTGAGAAACTCTGGGAAAATATCTTAATCTTGTTGGTCTTCAGACTGTTTATGTGTGAAATGCTGACATTTCATAGTCTCTATAGTTTCCAATCACAGGGGCATCCTTTATGTCTATCTTCAATAACTCAGTGATATAGCTGGAAAATAAGTAAATATTAAAAGCACCCCATTAACAGATTTCTTCAAAGAAATATCAAGTTTCTAGAAGCATGGCTGTATGCACAAAGAGTGTGGCTAGTGACATAATGACTATGGAAGGATCAAGGCTGATTTGACTTGAAAGAGCAGACTGATCTGGATTTACATTCCCAAGTTGTTTCTGGAATTTAGGATCTAATTGGTTTTCTAGCACATTTGCAATGTAAGCACGAGCTCCTTTTCATACTTTGGCCAGTCAAAGATAAGACATTTCTGGTTTGGGAAGAAATGGTGGGTGTGCTCCACATAGCAGGGCACTGAACGCAGATGTTACACCTGAGGAAAGTTGCCAGCATAAATAGAGACATAGAGGAGAAGCTATGTGTTAGGGCATTGAGGCATCGAGGAGTTGAGGTGTTGTGGGTTCTCCTACAAGTTGCTATTTGAGCCATTAGGTTCTCCTGGAGAAGCTCTTGTCCCTACATCAAGCATTGGTTTCCAGCTCCGGAGGGGAAGATATGTGCCTCTTGGTCTCCAGGATGAACTTTTCACACTGGCTTCCTGGCATGTACTTGACTGTGCTTATCATTGGAGGATCTCGGGGCCTCCATGTCGCTGAGGATGGCTGTAGTGCTTTTCAGGAAAGCCCTGGTCTTTGTTTTGAGCATGACTTCTTGGCTCCAGTGTAGAACCCTCAACTAACCAGCATAGTTCTTTCACACTGCTGGCATAGACTTCCTAGCTTCCACCACTGACCTTTGGATCTTCCCAGAATGGATCTGTAAAAGACAGTGGCGTAATCCTTCTTGTGAGCTCTAGATCTCCAGTTGGATTTGTGGGAGGCATTGTTGTAAGCTCTGGGTCTTCATCTGACCTCATGCAGAATGTTGCTGTGGGATTCAGGCCCTTGGCTAAATATTCTATGTCTCTGGTGTTGTGGATAGATTTCCTGCATTTTCTTGTGTTAACTCTGGGTGACCATCCTAAAATAATATAAATTCCATGTTCTGAGTCTAATTGTTCTCTTCACTTACCCCTGGCTATAGTAATAGCTTTTGGCTCCAAGTTTGAACCTTTAGTTGTTATGTTTCTTTCTAAACAAGGACAAACTTTGTAATTCTTTTTGGGAATAAATGGAAACCTACAGACAATGGATCCAATTTCCAATTGAATGGCCATGTGAGGATGAGAGAAATACAATGAGAAACTGACAGAGGCTGTTATATTCATTTTCTTCCAACTATAAGGATAATCAACCTAAGACCCATATTTGAAATCCTCCTATCTTTTGATGTTTGTCACCTGGTTTGCTTTCCAGGACACTGTCCTTGCCTGCTCATATGAAAGTCCAGGTCACATGTTATTCAAGGAGTCCAATGCACATTGTCTCTGTACCAGGTTTTCAGAGAGTAGTATTTTGACCTGTTCAGTGGCATCTATGTATCACTTAGCCATGAGCTTGTAGGTCAGCTTCTGAATAGAGGAGTATTAAAATGGATATAATTAGTTCAGTTGCTCTGAAATAAAGGATTTTACTTTATATGCCACATTAGATGGTATTGATATAGGTGAATGAAACTCCCAACCTATTATGTCCATGAGCTAGTGTTCTCTAAAATCAAAGAATGAATTTTAAGAACAATGGAGGTGAAGAGCAGAATATATATTTATTGAGACAAAGAAAGCTTCTGTCTGAAGAGAGACAGAAGGAGGTCCCAACCCAGTTGCCCAGGACTCTGTCTCTTTCAGGGACTTTTATAGAGTAAAATCATGGGTTTAAGGTGGTGGAAGACTTGGAACTCACAAAACAGATGGGCATAAGGTGGGACATAACTATAGTTAGCCAATAAGATCAATAGTACAGGTAGCATTGATTACATTAGGGAAAAATGGGAAAAAAAGTCACATAGGAAGTGGACATTCTTGGAGCAGTGACCTTTACCCTAGAGAGATGGGATAGTGGCTCCAGGGTGACAGGGAACTAATTAGGATATAGGTCTTTAGGATGTGGATTCATTTGTTTGATCTTTTGTCTTGAGGCCTGGCCTACAGCAGGAGGTGTCTCTCTCCCCCACAGTTGCCAGGTGCCTGCACTGGCTCCATTGAGGACCTAGTGCTATTTCCTTGCCTATAATATTTTTTACTAACTCAGCTCCCTGCAACAATCCCCACTCTGGAGAAGTAACCCAAGCTACCATGAGGGGAAAGGGGCAGAAGACCTATCTAGCTGCTTCAGGCTGAACAGGGTCACAGTGTTTGAATGACAGTTAGAGATACTTCTGCAGAGATCCTGTCTACAGGCCCTCAGTAGACACCAGGCATCTTCATCTTGTATGTGCACAGCTTTAAGTCTGGAGGAGACAAAGCCAAAGAAATAGTTAAATATATATGTACCAAAGAATAAAATCAACAAGACAATTATGAGTATAGTTAACAGAGATTTTTACCAAGAGGAACTACTAATTGCTTTTCATAAGGAGGAAGACAAGGTTCAGGGAATCTCAGAGTCTGACAAGTTGTTAATTTGTTGTTGAATGTCTTGAATAGCTACTGAGACATGAACAGAAGAATCAGGAATGTATATACAGCATTTAGTTTTTACGATTGCACAAGTGACCCCCTGTAGTGTTGTTAGGACATCTAATGTCATCTGCTTTTGAAGGACAGTCTGTAATAAAAGATATGAGCCTGTAATATTAGAAAATTATACTTTGAATCAGTGTAAATATGGAGCCTTTTGTCCCTTGCTAAGTTGTAAAGCTCTGATCAGAGCTATGAGCTCTGCTAGCTGAGCACTAGTTCCAGGTGTAAGTGAGGTGCTTTTAAGGATATGGTGTAAAGTTACCATTGTATATCCTGTCTTTTTAGTTTAGTTTTTTTTTTTTTTTTTTGTACTGGGGGTGGAACTCATGACCTTGCACTTGCCAGGCAGGTGCTTAAGCCACTGAGCTAAATCCCCAGCCCTGTCTTTTTACTTTTTATGAAGGAGCTGCCATCATAGAAGAGGGTTAAATCTGAGTCAGTAAGCAGAGTGTCTACTTTTTTGGCTGTGTATGTATGAAGAGTTGCCTGTTTAGAGTCATGTTTATCAATCTCAAATTTTTTCTCCTGTTCTGGCAAGAAGATGGTGGGATCTAAGGAAGAACATGTCATTATTTGAATGGCTGATCCTTCTAGAAGCAGAGCCTGGTATTTAAGAAATCAGTTATCAGACAGCCACAGACTTCCCTTAGAAGAAAGGAGTCCTGCCACAGGGTAAGATACAATACAATGAGATCTTTGCCTAAAGTCAGCTCCATTGTCTCTAGCAGTAAGTGAGTTACAGCTCTAAGTCCAGCAGACCATCCCTTTGCTGTCTGTCTAAGTCATTTAGATTACCTTTAGGTTGTTAGCAGATCCTAGATTTTGTATAAGCACTCTCAAAGCCATGTCTCACCTCTCATCTGCATATAAATTGAAATGATACTCAGTGGGTGGGCTCAGGGTGGGGGCATTCAGGAGTGCTTGTTTAAGGTTTTGGAAAGCTGCTTGAGAATCAGGTTCCCAGCATAAAATATGGGTATTTGTCTTTTGGGTCTCTTTTATAAGTTGATAGAGGGGTCATGGAATTTTTCCATATCCAGGTATCCAAAGGCAGCAAAAACCTGTAACTCCTAGGAATCCCCTTAACTGTTTTAGAGTTTTGGACTGTGGGAAGGATAGAATGGGTTTAATTCTTTTCTTTTCTAGCCTTCAGATCCCTTTGGATATAATGAGGCCTAAATATTTTATCTCAAGACAGCAAAGTTGTGCCTTAGATTTAGACACCTTGTAAACTTTGTCTGCTAGAAAGTTTAGCAGAGCACATGTGCCTTGGTTACAGAGCTCTTCTGAGGGGGCACATAACAGTATGTCATCTTCATATTGCAAGATTGTGACCTGGGAAATCTCAAAACATGCCAAGTCATGGGAAAGCACTTGTCCAAAAAGATGTGGACTATCTCTGAACCCTTGGGGGAGCACAGTACATGTCAATTGAGTTGCTTGGTCCTGTGGATTTTCAAAAGCAAAAACAAACTGAGAATCTGTATGTAAAGGAATACAAAAGAAGGCATCTTTTAAGTCTAACACTGAAAACCAACTGGCATCTTCTGGGATCTGAGAAAGCAGAGCATATGGATTGGGAACCACTGGGTGAATGGGCACTACTGCCTCATTTATCAATCTAAGGTCCTGTATCAACCTCAATTTCCCATGGGGTTTTTGAATTTTCAAGATTGGAGTATTTCACAGACTATTATAGGGCTCAAGTGTGCCCTTAGATTATCAATTATAAGTATTAATCCTCTCTTAACTTTAGGTCTTAAAGGATATTGTCTCTGATAAGGAAAAATAGTAGAATCTCTGAGGTGCATCTGTATTGGGGAAGATCTTTGCCCTACCTGTTTTACCTTTAGTTGTCCACACTTCAGGGTTTATTTCTGTCTCCACAAGGGGAAGGCAGCATATCTGACCTGGGTTCATATACATCACAGTATTTAAACATGATAAAATATCTCTTCCTAAGAGGGGAACTGGACTTTCAGGCATAATCAAAAAGGAATGTATAAAAAGAAAACCATCCCAGTTACAGCCTAAAAGGTTGTGAAAAGTAGCAAGTTACCTCCTCACCAGTAACTCCTTTCATTGAGATTTAGTGACTAGAAGGAAGGCCAGGATTGAAAAGAAGACTGAGAGGCTTGTATCAATATCCAGCAATAGGTTGTTTTTTTTTTCCCCTCTGTATAGTCATGATTACCCAGGGCTCCTCTGTGGAGATCACAATCCTCCCAGAGGGAGAGGGCAGCAAGTGTCCTGTGGCCCATTACTCCTGCTGGACCAACTGATAGGATGGATCTGAACCCTGGGGCCTTGGCCTCAGAGGGCAGTCTGACCTCCAGTGGTCACCTTTGCAGTTGGGGCATGGCCCAGGGGGCTTCCAAGTGCAGTCCCTCTTAAGGTGACCTGGCTTGTGGCAGTGATAGCAGGTCTGTTTTGTCTTTGAATTTTTCTTGGAGCCCCAAGAATCAGACCTAGGATTTGTTTCTCTTAAAGCTGCAGCAAAGGCAGCTGCTTGTTCTTGGTCTTTTTGTTTTTTCTCCTCCATCTTTTTACCATGGTTGTAAAATACTGAGGAGGCAACTTTTACTAATGTATCAAGGAAAGTATCTGGAGCAAAGGTTGTCTTTTGTAGTTTTATTCTAATGTCTGTATTTGACTGAGTAATAAACATATCTTTAAGCAAAACCTGTCCCTCTATTGAAGCAGGGTCTATAGACATACATTTTATTATTGCCTCTGATAAATGATCTAAGAAGTCAGAGGGGTTTTCACCTTTTTCTTGAGAAATAGCTGGCAATTTAAAATAACTAGAAGGCTTGGTTTTTCTCCTTCTTAGACCTTCAAGAATATACATTTGAAAATGTTCTAATCTCCTGTATTATTGGCAGGCCACTTAGGGTCTTGGATAAGAACTGCTTGTATCCCAGTAGGAACTGGTGGTTCCCCTGGATGCCAATCTTTTGGCCTTCTAAAAGTAATAAGATGATATTTACCTCCAAAGGCAATAGCAGCTTGTAATGTTGTCTCTCTCTCACTAGAAGTCAATGTCTGATTTAAGTGTAACATTACATCTTTCCAATCTAGTTCATATACCTGAGTAAATCCTCTAAAGACATCAATGTACTTATCAGGGTCATCTGAAAAATTTCCTAGTTCTAGCTTAATTTACTTTAAGTCACTGAGAGAAAGAGACCTATGAATGGGAGTGGTCTCATAAGGTTTATAATTATACCTGGAGCATAGATAAGAATTATCTTTTATTTTTTTATTTTCTTTCTTTATTTTTTTGCACTACGAGGGATCGAACTCACAATCTTGTGCTTGCCAGGCAGGTGTTATGTCACTGAGCTAAATCCCCAGCTAAGAATTATCTTTTAATGTAAAGAAAATTTTAACATACTGTAGATTCACATACAAGGGAGAGGAAATGACTTGCAATTGGAAACTATAAAAATTAGGATATTCTTGCTGTGGCATAGCCAAAATTGAATAAAAGAGAAACTCCAAATTTGGAGCAACTGGAAGAATTATACTATGTTTAATTTCTGCCAAATTACAGTCTGATGTCAAAAGTGTTAATAAAAATTTTCTGTAGAGATCTCACTGGTCAAGTTAAACGATATGCTTATACAAAGTCAAAATAGAAGCAGGGAAACAGACAAAAACAGGCAGAAATTGAGGGAAGCTTAGCTCAGCATCACAAAAGAGAACTGAAAAAAGAGACAAATTTTAGCACCATGTTTACAGAAAGAAACAAGAAGTCTGGTGTACACAGAATGAAGGCAAGAAAATGGGAGCAAAAGATTTGGAGTTGAGCCTGGCAGGTTGTGATATATATTGTTGAAGAGGTAATTGAGAAGCCATGGTGTGTTGTTTTGTTTTGTACTGTGCTGTGTTGTTGTGACTGCTTTCCTTGGAGTGTAGGAGTAGGGATGGATCAAGACTTTCACTGTATGTGTGATAATTCTAGGTTGACAACTTTCAGAATGAAAACAAAAATCAGGTGGTCATTTGACTTTTGCAACAGAATTTCAAAAGCAATATTAACAGTATAAACATCAATAAAAAATTTGTCACAACTAGAGTAAAATTTTAAATTGTGGAATGAGATCACTTTTCATGGCTATAAATCAGAGAAGGCAAATATCCCATGCCCAAGCTCTGGAAGAATTTCCAAGACAGAAGAATTAAACCAAGCTGGGCCTGTACAGGGCGCTGAGGAGACAAAACATTAGGAAGACAATGCAGCAGAGTATTCTGCGCAAAAGACAGGGAGGTAAACCTTCAAGGAGCAGGGTTTGGTAAGCCATGAAAAATAATGTCAATAAGGGAATTAAAAAACTAAATTAAAAGATTAAAAGTGATTTAGAAAAAATTGGAGTCATTAGAAAATTTAGCAAGGCCAGACAATACACTTATGCTTGAGGAAGTGTTAAAGTAAAAACAGTGTGTAGTCATAATTTGATACAGAGTCCAGGGAGAGAATTTTTTTGAATAATCAATGGAAATTTCATATCAAAATAGTAACAGGATAACAATAGTTAATGAAGATTATAAGAATGATACATACACAAGTATATTAGCTAATTAATAAGACTAAGGCATTAAACTATAAAATACTACATGCAGAGATCACTGTAACAGCTCAATTCTTGAGAAATTACTAAATGCTGCATTTTTCTTTTATAGAAAGCTAAAATAATGGATATAAATCTATAATTTTGCTGGTGAGAATTAGAGTTAGATTTGCTTGACGAGGGATCTGGAACCTCCCTTCATAGGACCCTAAGAAGTACAGCCATTGAAATTACATAAATAGTTCTGCCTCAGGACCTCACTCACCATGGTTTTCCTCTGCCAGGGGGTTCATCAAGTAGGATTTTCCTGTATGATAAGGTCCTACAATAGCCACAACTACCAGAGGCTGAGAAATCTTAGAAAGATCTTCAAGGCCTTGTGGTTCATCAGCAGCTGCTCATTCTTGTTTTCTAACAGGCACTGTGGTACTGACATAATGGGTCCAGGTTCCATGATAATCTATAAATGTGAAAGAGCTCTTTAGTAGAAAGAAAGATCACAATTTTATTCTTTGCCTCAGGGTCAACCAAAGCATATTTAACAACAGTAGAGGGCTAGTGGGCTTTGGTCCATTTCTTTACTATGGAAGAAAATGTAGGATAGCACAAGCACTCCATGGGCTTCTGTCATAATCTCTGATGATGGTAATGATGAAATAATAAATATTACCAGTCCAAAGATGTACTTAAAAAAAAACAAAATTCAGTCAATGCTTATTAAACATTGAGTATATATGCTGTGCTGCACTCTGTAATATGTCTGTTATTTACCTGACTTCACTGATATTTATAAGAATTTTGAAAATCAGGAGTTCATATTGTCACTTTCATATGTACAAAATGAAGTTCAAAATATGCTCAATACAGACTGTAATCATATGTCTGTTGCTGTATTTAAAACCAGGCAAACCTGCTTCCATATGTCATTCTGTTCAAACTACTCATCTTTCAGAATAATCTTTCTCAAGAATATTGATGTTGTACTCTGTTGTCAGTAACATATAAGAGCTATCTCTGGGTGCTCCTTTACCACAGCATGGTTTTTAGTCTCATACTGTCACATAAGAGACTCCTCTTTTCTGTAGAGTTGGATCCTCATTCTAAAAACCAGTCAGCAGTTCCCAGAGTGCCTCTACACTTGCATTATTAATATTTGTTCATGACTTGAACTCCATTAGGACTCTCCAATGCATGCCCCATGTACTCATTCTTTGATAAACATTACTGTTAACACTGCTGTTTACTTACTTGCATACTTTGGGTGTACATCTATATTGAACTAGAAACTGTACTTTTCTGTGCTGAGGTAAAAGCACTTGTAATTACAGCAACTGTATCAATTAAGTTTAGAATTATCTATAAGAAGTAGGGGGGAAATCATAAACAATTTACATGCATCATTTTCTTTTTTCTTTAAATATTTTATTTTTTTATTTTAAAGAGGATAAAACCAATGAAGATAAAACAGAATAATACCAATCAAAACAAACCAGTGTAGGGGATATAAGACTTCAAAATAATACATAAAATAGTTACCATAATGCCTCTTGTTGTCTTCAAAATAGTTGCAGATACCTTCAGACATAGTAAAAATCAAAAGCACAGAACAGAATAGAACCAATAAAACAATGAATGCAATAAATGGCTTCAAAACAAGACAACAGTAAATCCAAAATGGCTGCCATAATATAGCTTTCTATCTTTGGAATAGCTGCTTATGCCATTGGATGTAACAACATCAAACAAAACAAAGTGGAATAAAACCCATCCCAACAAAACAATGAAAATGATACAAAGACTTCAAAACAAGATAATAGGAAGCTAACAATGACTACCACCTTGAGAAGGAGATCCCCTCTAGATGCCACACTGTATACCGCCATCCTCTGGATAGATGATCAGACCACTGGCCCTAGACCTGAAAGATGAATGAAACACAAAAACACCACAAGGATCAGATTACATTTCACCCCAGTAGGTATTGCAGCCCGTGTTTCTCCAGATCAGTCCTTTGCTTTCAGGGTGGTTGTGGGGGACTTGCTCTTCTTGTTTGCCAGCCCACATGTAGGAGGGGCTGCAGTCTGTCTGTCCCCCAACCAGTAGTGGCTCACACATAGCACTGGCTCATAGGAGGGGATTCCTTCCTGGTGAGTCCTTTTTTCTCTCCCCCTGCAGTTGCGAATGGTGCTGACTCACAGGGAAAGTTTGGGTCTGGCTGTTTCCCTGCTTGTGGCAGCTGGCACATTCAATCAACATTTCTTAAGGTGAACTTGACCCACAGAAATAGGTCTGTGTAATTACTATGTGTTTGAGAAAAAGCCATGCCTACTGATGACAGTTAAGTCATGTATGGACATAGTTCAATTTAGTTTAAGAATATTAAATAAGGAAAAAACACAGGCGAACCCAAAGGAATATGAGATCTAGGAAAGCATGGGAAGAGAGAGAGAATCAAATAAAGAGGCAAGGTGAGGGTGTTAAGACCCTGGAGAGATTGCTGCTGTGTCAGGAGGAGGCGAAGGTTATTTTACTGGGCACACTTATAGCTCAGGGAGGAGAACAGGAGATACATGTGGAGGCGGTGGATCCCGGGAGACAGGCTCTGTTTCAGTGAAGAACAGTAGCAAGTCTGGATCATAAGAGATAGGCATTTAGTGACAAAGGCCATGTTCTCTTTCATTTATTCTTTTAAATGAACCTCAAAATAGGAATGGAAGTAGAAAAATTCACAAATTTGTTGAGAGAGAGATAGAGGGGGATACAGAGAGAGACACAGAGCTGCAATTCACATTTATTGTAGAATTATGACTTGTTCTCCATATAAGATCATGTCATCAGAAGCCAGAGTTAATGTCACTTACTCCTTCCCAATTTGGATGTCTTTTATTTATTTTTGTTGCATAATTTTCTGGCTGATCCCTTTGCTTTATTGTGTTATTCAGGTCTTTGATTGAATTACTTATCTTCTGTCCATAGTTATATTCATTATTGAGGGTGAGGTACTGAATTTCCCAAATTTAGTTTAAAACAGTTTATTTTTACTGTAGCCATTTCAAGTTCTGCTTTAAATGTTTTGAAGATCTGCTTGTACTTGCATAAATGTTCATCATTTTTACACCTTCTTAATATATATATATATATATATATATATATATATATATAATTTACAGATACAATAAACAGTTGTAAATCAAAGTTATATTCTCTAATATTTTCTCAGGTTTGGCTGATTTTTGTTTTGCTTTTTAATATATATATTCAAGTACACTTTATATATATATTAAAAAGCAAAACAGAAAAAAGGATAGAAATACAGAATTTCAAAAACAAAGTAAGAAATCAACAGTAGTTAATATATTGCAGATTGTTATCTTAGAAGTAGTTGTTCAGATTACAAGGTCTAGGCATAAAAAATGATCGATCAAACAATGACAGCACAAACTGCTTTTTGATGAACTAACAGTTATTAGTAGCATAGTTATTTATCCTACACACACACACACACACACACACACGCACACACACGCACACACACACAAACCTATACACTTATCTACAAGAAACTCTGTTGAGAGTCAAATAACTCTAAAGTTAAAAGATAAAGAGAGATAACCCATGAAAAGGGTTATCAAAAGAAAAGAAGGGTGACTATATTAATATTGGACAAAACAGACTTTGAGTAAAAAGAGGTGAAAGAGACAAAGGAAAAAATTACATATTATGAAGTTTTGATAAAAGAGAGAATAAAGGATAAGATTGATCTTTTATCAAAACTTCATACTGTGTATTTTTCCTGTGTCACTTTCAACTCTTTTTATTCAAAGTCTATTTTGTCCAATATTAATACAGTCACCCTTCTTTTCTTTTGATAACCCTTTTCATGGGTTATCTCTGTCTTTTAACTTTAGAGTTATTTGACTCTCAACAGAGTTTCTTGTAGATAACACAGAATTGTACCTGAATTTTCTTTTTATTTCTTTTTTTGTTTCCTCTCCTTTCTTTTCTCCTTTCCCTTCCCTTTCTTCCTTTTTCCTTTCTTCCTATCCCTCTCCTCCTCATCCATCTCCATCCCTTTCATTTGCTTCCCTTCCTGTCTAAATCCACTCTGCCAGTCTCAGTCTTTCCATTGTAAAGTGCTTCCATTTAGAATAATTACTGATAAAAGGCGACTTCTATCTGCCTCCTGTTTTTCATTTGTTTTCTAGCTTTTACATTCCTCACTCTCTGGATTACTGGATCCTTGTTATATATTTGCGTTTTTGTGGGGAAGTGTTTTTATGCGTCTGCATCTTCTGTTGTATATATTGTGTACTACTTTCTAATGGTTACTGTAGAGTTAGGTTTACTATTCCAAAATCACAACATTCTCATTTTCATTGAAAGAAGCCTCTTTCGGACAAAATTCAAAAAAACTTTGATCATTTACCAGCTTCTTCCTCACCCTTTTCAGTTTCTGATGTCACCAAATTATATTTACAGAAAACGTGACCCCCCCAAACCCAGGAACTGAGAGCCTTTGGGAATGATTCTTATATCATGTGGCAAATGATTCTTATATCATGTGGCAAAAAAGGAGCCACAAACCACAGTTATACTGAGCCTAGCATCAAAAGAATTACTACAGCCAGTAACTGAACATGTGCCCACCTCGCCTGCCTGCTTTCCCTGTCTTCCCATTCTTAGAAGCTATTTGGAACAGAAGTGAAGGGTTTAAGGTAACCTTGTGTTGTAGGGAAAAAATTTTCAATTTTCCATTCAGCCTGGCTAGATTTCCTCCTGTCATTTTTCTGTTGTTTTCTCATAGGTGCTGAAAACAAGCCAGGGGCTCACTTTCTGATTCTAACAAAGAAACTATACCTGAATAGGAAAATAACTTCTGTTTTTGTTTATTTATTCATTGTTTTTTGGTTTGGGCCACTCACTTAGATAGAATGTAGGAGAAAAAGCAGCCCTAGGCATAAAGTAGTAATTTTTAAAATTTAGTTGAGAGATTTTGAATGAATTACCTTATATAAAGCCAGCATGGTAGAATCATTGGAATATTGAAGTGATTAATACAGAAAATAATATCATATGATTTATTTTTCATCCTCAAGGCCATGCTTTCTGGCTGCTTTCTCCCTATGCAAGGGGGCAGGTGGGAAGCACAGCAGGTTGGAAGGAGGCAGCAGGAGGAAGCCACTCCTCAACAAGAGGGCCTGTGCTGTGCTCCCTGGGTCGGAGGGAGGACTTCTGCTCCTTCAGTGTAGAGGAGAAGGGGGGAGGTTGCCTCAGTTTCCCAAGCAGGACTCTTGGCTGAAGACAGATGAAGGCCTGAGGAGGAGGAGGGCACCCTGAGGGTTCTGGACATGAGGGGAGGCCTCTGTCATTGAGAACACAGTGGTCTGGGGCAGCCACACACCCTGGGGCCAGCTGTGCTGCCCTCCTGCTGCTTTCACCCAGCTGCAGTGTGAAGTCTGTGCCTCTGTGTTCAGTTACTGCTGGAATCCATGGGGCTCTAGCTCAGGGAACGGTGCCTGGAAGACCAAGATTAGGAGTGAGCTCATCTGCCACTGGTGGATGAGGCACACAATCTGAGCTGCTCTGGCTCCTGTCTGGACTCTTATCCTTCTGCTTTCAACCTGCTTATATTATAGCCGGGGTGCAGACTGGTCTCCCAGTTGGCTTAATAGAAAATTGAAGGGAAGCAGGGGGACAGTATTGCATTTCACCATCCTGGCTCTCAGAGATCTACATGTTTTGGAATGCAAGTGGATTATTTATCCCGTCATCATTCATTCTATTTCCTCCTGCTCTGTCTTCTCTTGTTTCCCTGTCTCCCCCTCTCTCCTCCCTCTCTTCTATCACCCCCTTATCTTCCTCTCTCTCTTCTATACCTCCTTCTCTCATTTCAAGTACACTTTAAGAGTATACTTGCTATACTTATGTTACTTCTTTTTCATTAATGACAAAATTACATGTATATATCCCACAATTTGACATTCCATATATAACCATTGTAATAGCTCCTTTTTCATCCCTGATTTTATTTGGTTTGTCTTGCTTTTTTCTCAATGTAGCACAAAACTTGTAGATATCATCTCTCCAAAAACCAACTCTGTTTCAGTTTTTGGTTATTTGTTCCATTTAACTCTGCTTTGAGTTTTACTATTTTTTGCTTCTCCTGAGTTTGAGGATTAGTTGGTAGCATCAGTAATACACAGTGCTTGAGATGCAGGTAAGTCACTGAAGCTACGCCTGCATGACCTGTTTGTACACCAAGCATCTTCTGGGATGGAGGCCACTGCCTGCTGCACTTGTGAGACCCTGTGCACCGGAGCTACCACCTTACATGCTGAGGTGATTTCCTAAGTAATTAGGCCAAACACTGTGCAAAGTTGGGCAGTCAATAGCTGTTGAAAAGTACACTGTGTGATTGTAAAGCTGAATGTCATGTAGCTATGCAAAGAATTAGTGCAAATAGCAGATCAAAATCAGTAAAAGGAGCTACCTGACCAACCCTTTTTAGGTACAATAGTTTACAAGCACTGAGTTATGTCTTGGTCCATGGTACTGACACACACTGTACCCTGCTATAAACTGCTGTTCTAAGGTATGGATCCAGTTTTAGCTTTCTGCTTCACCATAACCAAGAGTCCAGAGACAATTTTTCATTTAGTTGCTCCTTCCAGGGACCCAGACTCATACTCTTTGCTGCACCAGTTTCATTTAAATTCACTGGCATACCTCGTAGGGAAGGGCCTGGCAGAGAGAGTTTTACCTGGTATCGTAAAATGTTTGCCTTTTCAAATGCTTCCACCTAGGGACCATCATGGTGTCAAGTAGCTCTGTCTTTATTAGGCAATGTGCACTTGCAGACTTTTAACTATATGGGAAATGAAACTCTGTCAATTAGCAAAGAGCTCAAAAATGTGTGCTTCTTACTGTTCCATACAAGTGAGAGTAAAGTTTACATTTTATTTCATGCTGGGCCTCTCATTAAATGGGTCTTTTCCAGCCATATCACCTTTTGGTAATTCATGGACTTTCTAGTCCTTTATCTTATTTTTTAATTGTTAAAATTTTTATTTGACAGAGAAAACAGTAAAAATAACAATAAGAGTTTCAAAACAGGCTTGTAGGAGATTAACAATGGTTAATTCATTGCATCTTGTTCTCTTCATAGTACTTGCTTAGAGTACAAGATATATGCATCAAATATTGACCAAACAATAGTAGCTCAAATATTTCTTTTGAATGAACTAAGAGAAACTTACTATAGATACTTTTTCCTTTGAACAGTCTATCCCCTACTAGGAAGGCAAGCAACAGTAGGTCTGTTGTATTCCATAAGAGAGCATACTCTTTAACAGTTTGCATAAAAAAAGACAAAGACATTATGATAGCTACTGTCAATATCCAATTGTCTTGTTGTGAAGTGCAGTGTTGCTTACATTATTCTGTTCTGATCTGCTTTGATCTGTCCTCTTTTGTTTTATTCTCTTTAAAATTAAAAAACAATATACTCGAAGCTTTTATAGATAAATGGTTGCAATTTGAGACCACATTTATAAGTGAAGTAAATCAGACTCACATGTGTAAGTATCATATTGTCTCCCTCGTGTAAAAAAATTAGAAGAATCAGATCCAAAATGTACAATAGATATTATGAAAATGAAAGGGAAAGAAATTACTCAAAGGGAAAGAACAACTGGGGTAGGGAAAAGGATAAAAAGAAGAAGGGAAAAGATTATATATACATAGGTATACATATATATGCCAGATATATAACTACTAATCTCTGTAACTTCATCAAAAAGAACAATTTGTGCTTTTATTGTTTAATGGCTTGATCATATTTAATGCCTAAATATTGTAACCTGAACAATAACTTCTAAGACAACAATATGCAATATATTAACTAGTGTTAATTTCCTACTATTTCTTTGAAATTCTGTATCATTTCTATCCTTTTTTGGTTTTGTTTTATTTTTA
Organism: Hydrochoerus hydrochaeris; assembly: GCA_004027455.1. NCBI lineage: Eukaryota > Metazoa > Chordata > Mammalia > Rodentia > Hydrochaeridae > Hydrochoerus > Hydrochoerus hydrochaeris. Next base: position 20,928 of record PVLA01008211.1, read on the forward strand.
AAATAAAAAATTTTAACAACATAAATACTTAGCATCCTTATTGATCACATCTTGTAGCGTTTATGGAACGTAAGAGAAGATACCTTTTTTTCCTAGTACTTCATTGCCTATCATGGTTTTGAAGGAATCCAAGAACAATTCATACTACTGGCACCCAGCCACTTTCTATTGGTCAGGCTCCTCTTCATTTCTGAGTTCCATTTTACTTTCTTCACTCATTTCCTTGACTTCAGAACAATTAACACTTGTCTAATAAAATGATTTAGCATTATTTTGGAATACTTAGCAGTGTGGTACATCTTGGCATTGTCCCTTCCAGTAGACCTGTCAATGAATTTTAACACACAATTTTATCTCTTTATGAAGAACTGGATGTTATAGGCAAGTAGCAAAACTTTCTCTTACTTTTTCATAATATTTCAATAACCATGTGACTGTAAGAGGGAAGGATATGTGCACAAACAAGTGAGAATTCAAAGAGAGCTCAGTCACCCTGGCTTTGGAAACTCTATGACAGAATGCAGAACAGGAGGTCAGTCTCATGGAATTTTAATTCAGGTATGCATCTGAAGACCTCTGGAGCTTGAAAGTTCCCATTCAAAATAACTCCCCAAGCCAAGAGTTATTTCTGGCCTATTCAACATAGAACGTTAAACCAGCTGAGTTCCTAGAAATAAGAAAATCCTCCTTGGTTTCAGTTTCCATTTGAACAGTGTTTACAGGCAGCAGCATTTCAGGCAGCCTTGCTTACGTGACCCAAAGGAACGCTTTTCTGCCTGTAAAGCCTTTGTACTCATTTAAAACATGACTGAACATGTGTGTAATTGGCCGAAACCAACAGGAGCAATATCGTTTTCCAGAAAATGGTGATTTTTCAAAAACCAGTAAATGGCCTTCGGACTTTTAAATGATTCTGCAGATAATTTGATTGGTTTAACAAGTTTCATGTAAACCTATATACAGGTCCCATGTCATAGTCAGGACTTTATTGATCACTTCTAATGTGTTCTCCTTGAAGTAGTAACAGTGAGTTTAAGAAGGAAAACAGTAGTGAAAAATATAAGCCGTGTTGCTTAGTTTTTCTTGTGGCAGTTATGGTAAAGCCAAGTCCCTGCACCATGGTCTATTTCAAGATATTAGCACAGGAAAGTTTTTTGATTAGAACTAAAGCACAGGATATAAAAGCAAAAACAGACACATGAGACTTGTTTAGAACAAAGAAACAATCAACAGAAAGAACAGATAACCTATATAGTGGAAAAAAGTTTTGCACAGTATTCACCTGTGATGGTTAAGCTTAATTGTCAACCTGATTGGCTTAAGATCCATTTAGGAAATTAGTAAAGCCTTGTTCTGTGTGAGTGTGGGTGGGAGCATGTCCCGACTATAGGATACCCGTCTGGTATAGGACACCTATATCCTACACCTATACCAGATGGGTATAGGACACTTTGACACTGTTCCTCTACTCTGATTCAATCACCATGAAGTGAGAATAGTGGACAATCAACTCCTGGCTTCCATTTGATGGGATCTATGATGTCGCATGAGGGGATCCATTTGTGAAAAGACACATAGATTCCTCTACCCAAGGTGCCTCCGAGAGAGCACTATTGAAATTACTGTAATGGCAAGACTTTCCACACCACTATGTGATTAGAAGCAAAAGTTCTCCTAAGCCCCTTAATGTGGCAAATCACAGGCAGGAAGTAGAGACTATAGGAGGTCTAAGGAGACCCAGTAGCTTAGTTCTAAAGCACATCTACAAGATGAAAAAAAGCCAAAATGGAAACAAGATCGGAATGTGAACTGTGATTTTTAAGACTCAGAGCTTCATTGTAGATCTTTCACTGAACAGCTATCATGTCAGTTACAAGGATAAAGTTTGTCATATCATAGTAAATCTCATATTCCTTTCATTACTATCATATTAATAGGATATATTTAAATTTCCTTATTTATTTTTGATCATTGAAAGCATTACCTCAATGGGCCTTGTGTGTGAGTCTAAGTATGTGTGTGTGTTCCACACTGCTAACATACAAGGATCATGGTATATCAAAGCATGAGAGCATTGTTTCCATGTGATGTGACCACACACTGACATCTCAAAGGAAGCACTTTTATGCTTCAATATTGGCTAAAAGAAAACAAAAGCTTGCACACAAAATTTTCCAAAGCATATCTATATATTGTACACTGTTGAACAAGAAATGGGTCCTATTTAAACAGCATGAGCATGTCATGAAAACCTAATAAAGGTATACATAAAGTTCATGCAGTTGTAAAGATAGCTCCTTCTTAAATTTGTCCAAAGCAGTGCAATGTGACATATATGAGTATGTCATCTACAATGACAATTTTAGTTCCCTTTTCCCAATTTGGATCCTTTCCTTTCCTTTCCTCTTTTCTTTTCTTTTTTCTTTTCTTCTTTTTCTTTTTTTTCTTTCTTTCTTTTCCTTACATCCTTCCTTTATTTCCTTTCTTTCTATCTTCCTCTTTTATCCTTTTCTTCTGGATATGAGTACCACTGCTATGTTGAGTGAAAACAGTGAGAAGAAGCTTCTTTACATATCTTGGAAAGATTTCAAATTTCCTATGTTTGGTATAATGTTAGCTATGGATTGATCATATATGTAATTTAATATGTTGAAACATGTTTCATATGTTTATTTCCCCCCCCCCCCTTTTTTTTGGTACTGGGAACCGATTTAGTCATCATGCACTTGCCAGGCAGGCACTTATGCCATAGAGCTAAATGCCTGGCCCAATTTGACTTTTTTTTTCCTTTCTTGGTACTGGGGATTGAACTCACAACCTCATGCTTGCAAGGCAGGTGGATATGCCACTGAGCTAAAACCCCGGACTTTTTTTCCCTTTCTTATGACAATGATTTTGAATTTGCTTAATTGTATATAGACAATAGGCCATTATTCAACACAGATGTAGCATGAAGTCTTTCATTTTTAGCCACATTGGGGATAGTATGTACAGAGAAATAGATCTGTCCCAGAGAAGCACATTTTATGTATTATATGTTCTCACACTTTCAGAGAGCAATGAGTAGAGGACAGGAATAGGAGGACAGAGGAAGAGTAGAGAGTGTGAAAATGGGTGTTAAAGTACTGATGGAAACTACTGCTTCTAAATTTCTGCAGTAAAGCAGAGTAACAATCATCTACAATCATTAGAAATCTTAAAATAACTCAAATAAAGAGATTGAAGGCACCCTACACATAGAAATGGTAACGTTATTAGAGAGATAATGACACTGATTTTTTCACTATACATTATGTACATTTGTTCAATTGAATACTCTATTCCAATGGTAAGTAAAAATACTACATTCCAAATAAATATTACCTGCAAAATAAACACTAAAAAGATCCATGTCTCTCATCATATACTCATCTAAAATCAAAATGGATCAAAGGTTTAGGTATTAAAATAGAAACATGCAACTTTCTGGAAGACAAAATACTTAAAACTCTTGAAGTCATAGATGTAGCCAGGGAATTTTTGAACAAAATTTCCACTGCATAAGAAAGAGCAGGAAGAGTCAGTGTATAGGATTATATCAAATTAAAAAGCTCCTTCACAGCAAAGAAGATAACCAGAAAAGTGAAGAAACTGGCCAAAACTGGTCAAAAAACTGGCCAGCTCCATCTAGGGGAGGAGTAATGTCTAGAATATATAAAGAATTTAAAAAATTAAACTCCCCCAAATAAAAGAGTCATAAATTAGGCAACTGAAATGAAAAAACACTTTCCAGAAGAAGAAATATAAATGGCCAATATGAAAAAACCTGTTCAACTACACTGGGCATTAGACAAATTCAAATGAAAACATCAGGTGATCATTCTCAAGAAAGAATGACTGTCATTAAGGAATCAAGGGACAAGAAATACAGTTGAGGCTGTGGTACTAAAGGAAACTTCCTACATGCTGCTGGAAATGTAAACTATTGCAATCAGTTCAAATCAGGGACTGTGATGCCCCCAACCTTACCTTTGTTGTCAAGAACTGCCTTTGCTAATAGGTGTCTTTTGTTTTGAAATAAATTTTTGGAATGTTTTCTCTAGTTCTGTGTGGTATGCTAGAGATATTTTGATTAGGATTACATTAAATCTGTGTAACAGTTTTAGGAGTATAGCTATTTTCACTATTTTGGTTCTTACTACCCATGAGCAAAGGAGATTTTTCCATTTTCTGATAGCCTCTTAGATCTCTTTCTTCAGAGTACCTTAATTTTTAAAATATAGATCTTCTACTTTCTTTGTTAGATTGTTTCCTAAATATTTCATTTTTGGGAAGTTTTCATGAAAATTGTTTCCCTAATTTTTCTCTCAATGAATTTGTTTTTTTGTACAAGAATGATTTTTGAGAATCAACTTTGTATCCTGCTGTGCTACTGAATCTGGTCATTAAATTTTTAAGTGTTTGGTGGAGTTTTTTGGATCTTCTATGTAGCACGTCATGTCATCCATAATTTAACTTCTTCATTTCCTATCCTTATTTCATTTTTTTTGTCTGGTCTAAATGCTCTGGGTAATGTTTCTAAAACTATATTAAATAAGAGTGCTGATAGTGGACATCCTTGCCTTGTTTCTGATTTTAGAATGAAAGCTTTTAGTTTTTGACCATTTAGTATGATGTGAGCTGTTGGTTTGTCATTGCTGGCTTTTATAAAATTGAGATAAAGACCACCTCTTTCAATTTTCTGAGGTTTTATCATGAATGGCTGTTTTACTTTTCAAATGCTATTTCTGCATCTATTGAGATAGTCTTGTGGTTTTTCTTTTTGATTCTGTTAATATGATATATTCTGTTTATTAATTGGATATGTTGAGCCATCCCTGCATCCTTTCGTTATGCACCCTTTGTTATGGTGTTTAATCTTCTTGGTTATTTGCTGCATTCTGTTTGCCAGTGTCTTTTTGAGGATTTTTGTGCCTAGGTTCATTGGGGAGATTGGACTATATTTTTCTTTTTTGGTTGAGTCTTTCTCTAGTTTTGGTATCAAGGTAGTGCTTGCTTCCAGGAATTATTCTGGAAATATTGCTTGCCTTTTAACTTCACAAAGGAGTTTCAAAATTAGTGTATTAGTTATCAGTGTGAGGCCCTCCCTGTGACCTGATACTTAGATTTATATCAGGAAGTTTTGAAATAAAATTTGGTTTAACTGGTAAGAAAAACTTTATAAGCTTTGCTTATAACTAGATTGACATCTCTTTTAATGACTGAAGAACGTGCTTGCCCTTATCATGTAGGAATTGTTTTTCAACTTGAAATTTAACTTACTGTATCTGTAACAGTTCTATAATGTCCATTTGAGGTCAGTAGTACTTGGAAATACTTGGTCATGAAACAGGACACCATTTATTGGGACCCCAATTTCCGGTTGGGATCACTGACACACACTCTGATAACAAAAAGTATATCAGAGTCCCTGTAAACTTATATCATAGGTAAAACCTAATACTCTGGAGAAAGATCTAATTGTCAGCTTCTTTGTTTCTCTTCAGTCATTTTTAAACCTCCCTCAGCTGGGTTCCATGTTGCCATAAAACACTCACTTGCACCCTCAGGCTATTTTTTGAGCCAATGTTATAGACTCATACTATTTTCTGCTAACATTATACATTAGCAAAGTATATAGTTTTGCTAAAGTTTGAGAGACTTGTATTCTGTTCAGTCCAATCAGACTATGTAGTTTTCTGACAAACAAGTCAGTCAGGTGAAATGATAGTGTTCTCTGTCCCAAACAGCATGGGAAGTTTAAATAATGTGGGAAGTTTAAATAATGTGGTTTATACTGTTTCAGGTCATTGCCAAACAAGACATCTGAAGAAAGTTAAGTTTCTGTAGCACCTTGACTGGCCTTCCTTTTTCAGGTGAGAGAAGTCAATAGACCATGGAGACCTTGTTAATTGCTTGTCTAGGATGTGCCCTGCACCAGAAGTGAGCGCTGACAGTCACAGAACTCTGGAAGGAGAGAAGATCCTTCAACCTGGATTCAGCAATTATGGTGACATCTGAGAATTCTGGGATCAGTCCTACCTTACCTCAACTTCATGTTATAATCAGTCACACTAGAATTTTGTCTTCCTTTATTTTACAACTTTTACACCAGTTTTTTCATTGTATAGATTTTTCTACTTATAGTTCTGCCCAAAGATTGTTTTGTTAAAGAATTTTGATTCATTTATATGGTAACTTCCACGTAAAATTAATATTACTTGTCAAAAATGTCGTTCTAACTCTGCCTATTTTAAACTTTCTTTCCTTCCACTTTTCTCCCCTCCTCTTTCTTTCTTTCTTTCTTTCTTTCTTTCTTTCTTTCTTTCTTTCTTTCTTTCTTTCTTTCTTTCTTTCTTATTTTTTCTCCTTCACATTTTTTTCACCTCCATTTTTTTCTCTTCATTCTTTCCTTCAAAATAAATGCTCTTAGATTGAAATGGCAAGCAGAAACACCCAAACAGCACCCAGAATTTGGAGGAAGATTGTGATGAGCACTGATAGGGAATGAACTGTCCCTCAGTGTGTGAAACATGGAAGGCCCAGGGAGAGCACCTATTATGAGGTTGAAAGGGAAAGTTTTGAGGTAGAGTATTTGACTGTCTTTGGTTCTTACAGTATGCATCACAGTGACCAGCCATTTCTACAGGACAGTCTTAACAGAAACTATTACCTGAGCAACTAACAAACTGGTTGGGAGTATTTTCTGTTACATTTACTCTCTCTTTTAGTTTCCCTGGCAAGTCTTTGCTGGGCATGTTACATGTGATCTTTTGAGACAATACCCAACTATCAACAGTAACATTTAGTAGTTCTAGAAATAGCCCTTTATAAAGTCCCCAAGACCAAAAGTTTTCCCTCCTAAAGTTTATGCTTGTTTTCCTTAATACAGGGTTTAGTCTAAATTGCATTTAGGAAAAGGCATGCTTTAACATTACTTTAGCAAGGGAGTCAGTTTTAGCCTGAAGTGTGTCTAACGATGAAGGTGTGGAACTCTCATCAAATTCTGGTCAACTGTAGAATAAGGGGAAGGTCCTTAGTGGTCATTTTTTATTCTAAGCCACAACTAGCAAGAGAGCAGTGCTGAAACGAAAAGGGGGACTGGGCTATGAAACCTGAAAGAACACAAAAATCAAGGAGAATGCTGCATTGAGGTATAGAGCAATCCTGTGAGTGTTGTCCTCAGGTGTGTGTGGACTTATGAGCATCCAGAGTGACCACAGCAAGGCTTTGAGTGCCTGATCTCTTCAGAGAGAGCTTCAGAGAAGTTGTCTCATCCTGGTAAATTCTCCAACAATTTTCTAAATAGCACTTATATCTCTGGAATGATGGATCTAAAGCTGATTATCTGAACCTTAAAGAGGTAGTTACTATGCATCTGGATTATATGTGTGTACAGGGGTATCTACAGGTATGATGGGTCCTTTAGCTAAACTTAGGAAACTGGTTACAAAATGTTCCCTTAACTTTAGCAGAGCTTTGTGGCCTATCCACTGTATTGCTCTGCCACATTTGAATTATCTTTGCTACAAATGAGAGATGGTTTTTGTTGCCAATAATCAAGGATAGGCCATATTTAGGGATGATTTCTTATAGCAGTACCCTAAAAACTTCTGTTATCTTCTCAATGCAGATAGAGGATATATTGGGCCAGCCTGAGTTGGTGCATATAAGTACCAATTGGTAACTGTACCCCTTAAAGGCTTTACTTTAGTGTTTTAAAGGGTTAGTGTTTCTCAATTTTTTCCTCATCTATTAATTTAGCTTTTGAGATGTACTTTCACTTGAAAATGAATTCAATGATTGAACTCCATTTTCCTCTTTCAGAAGGAAATCTTGGCCAAGCTCTTACTCTGCTTAGGGTGACCATACTTCAATGATAGTTCTCCTTCAGACAAAGGAGAAATGAGAAGAATTGCTGCAGTTCAGAACCATGCAATGGAGCCAGTGAAGCTGAAGCAGAGGCTGCCTACTCCTGAACTTCTGTTCTTTCCAATCCTATCTTCTGTACTTTACATGTGTGTTCATCTCAGGACAGTACCCTTACAAGACACTGGCTTACACATGTCCATCTCAAAATCTGATTTCTAGGCAATCCAACCAGCAATAAATTGTACCAAGAGGTCTGAAATCTAAGGTGGTAACACTGGATTATGAATGGGAACTCTGGGCTGGGGATTTAGCTCAGAGGCATAAGTGCCAGCCTTACAAGTGGGCAGCCATGAGTTCAATCCTGGGTACAAAAAAAAAAAAGAAATAATGGGAACTCTGAATGGCAGCATGCCCACAGTGATGGTCAATATTTCATGCATAGACTTGGCATAAGAATCTATGCCATTGTTAATATTTTCACTGCTGCTGTCAATTGCTAGTAACTACTCCAAAACTGCCTCACAACATCAACACCCATCTGCCTAGCACTCTGATAACTCACTGTCAAAGGTTCACAAGTGCTCCTTGTTAGGAAAGAAAGGAACTGAGCTCCACAGAGGAGGACAGACTGTTATTTGAGATTAACATCTGAGGGAGACCCCTGGGAAAAAAACAGTAGGGGAACCTTCTCCTACAGGCTGAAGTTTTGTGACTATATTGGGTCCTAATTGGTTTGTAAACTTTGGCCACTGGGACATTGTGCCTAGGTGTGTTTATCTGCTAGGGTTCATTATTTTAACAGGGGCCTATAAGCCTTGGTCATCCAATAGGGGTGTCAGTTTTGCTTCTCTCATTTTTTGACTCTTAACAAAGGTTCATACATCCTGAGGTGGAAACTAATCATTATCTCAATCTTCTAAACTCTTCATCTCTTCTCCAAAGAATCAACCTTAATTAATGGGAACTACAATGCCCAAGGCTTTCAATGCACCTTACCTTCTGGATGGTCAATAAATAGTGACTGATTGAGGTGGGGTCCATATGGTGTCTCCTTTGCTTAGAGGAGCATATAGTCTAGGTATTAGTTGGTACAGATTCGCAGTGGCTAAAACACAGCTGCTTTCCATCACCAATACCATCTTCTGTGAGTTTTTAAAATTTGGCCTTACCTCCCTCACTCAGCCTCATTCTACTGAAGGCATTGCCTCGCAAATCCCTTATTGAAGAATCAATAGGTGAGGCTTTGTGTCTCAGTTATCTGACAGAAAACCCAGCCAGTCCTGATTTGTGCTCAAAAATGGAGAAAATCCAGGTGAAGATTTCAAGTGTGCTTAAAAAGAGTAAGTATTCTACTGTTGTTGAATGAGGATACTACATTAACACAAATAGGCCAAATTTGTTGATCCTGTTGTAGAGGCAGGGGGGAATGGAAAAAGTATGGGACAAAACACCGATGGCCAGCATTGTAAAATCATCACTTGATATCTGTGAAATGCACCTTATATGGATGCTCCTATCCTGCAGCACCACTCTGTTGCTAAGATAGCTTCTCTTCACTTTCTCTGTATTTGGCACACTTTATATGACCTTTTGCTCCCTACTCTACCGGGCTTGGCTCACCCCATTTTCTGCTAACAATCCTACTTCCTCATCCTTCCTCAGATTGGGGACAAGGACCTGAAGAGAGTTGGAGATTTGCTCAGAGACATCCCACTGGACATATTTTTTTGAAACATTCTGAATTTACTATGATATGCCCTTTTAAAAAAAATATTGAGATGTGTTAACAGGATTTCTACATGTTCCAGAATAGAATTTAAAACTTTCTCTGTTCTATATTTGCTTATAAGAGATATTCATGATCTTTAAATTGTGATAGTCAAAACTATTTACCTTATTTTCCTTCATAATGTCAAGAGCTCTAGAATACTTGAACTATGCAGTTGTTTTATGTTAATACTACTTTCTCTTTCTCAAAACACATTCTTAAAATAGTTTCATGCAATCAATGTGTTTTATTGTTTTACACACATGTTGCTTTCTTAGATATTTTTATTCTTTTTATTTCAGAATTTCTGTTTGGGAATTCCACACATGTGCCTAAGGTAATTTTGAGGCATTCCAATTTTTCCATTGCAGAGACTCTGGGTAAGTGTCCATAGGCATCTTAGAAACAGAACACATGTAAACTCATTGGTTATTCTATCCAAAATATTCAGAGATTTTAACCCTAGGATCCCTTCTACCTTGGCAGCTGATGAGTTTGGGGTGTAAAATTAGCTCAGATCATGTAAGGATGGGAATTCATGGAAACTATCCTTGATTTCATTTGTTCTCTCCTCATTACTTTTGAATCTATTCCTCATTTTTAGAACTCTCCTTGGACAGGACACACAGCCTACCATTATGATAGTGCAGCTCATTGCTGCAAAAACATCTGCTGAAGATTCCTGGGTAGAACTAGATGCTATATAACTGTGTCTACCACCTCCCATCAGGGAGCTCAGTTCTGAAAATTTGTGTTCATCTCTTCTGCCCTGGCTACCACAAAAAAAAATACTGAATAACATCTTCAAATTAGGCAAGATGTTTCTCATTAGTGTATATACTATTTTTAATGTTAATATTTTATTCATTCATGCTTACAGTGTATGCTGATTATGTAAATCTCTTGTGGGGAAGTGGTGCACTCATGTTACACAGCTTAACTATTTTTCATCCTATTCCTCTTCCCCTCCTCACCCATTTTGTCTATTGATACCTTTCCTGTTTGAAAAAAATCCGTCTTCCTGTTTCCTCTTATTTTTAATTTCACTCTTTTTTATATTTTGAATTTGTCTTATAAGAAAAACCATGTGATGTTTAAGCTTGTGCATCTGATTCATTTTCTCTTAACTTTAAAGTCTCAGGTGCATCCATTTTGCTACAGAAATTTATTCTTTTTATGATAGTGTCCTACTGATTTGTTATAAATATCACAATTTCTTTATCCTTTCATCTGGTGATTGCACATATAGGCAGCTTCCAAGATTTAGCAATTATGATTTCTGCTGCTATAAATTTGGATATGTGTGACTCACTGTAATCTGGTGTCTTTGACTCTTTTAGGAAAATATATAGAAGAATAACTGGGTCTAATTATTTGGGTGCATTATTAATATGTTTTAATTGTGCTTCTAACAGTTCAAAACTGTAATTCGGAAATGAGAGGTAGACGCTATTAACTTAAATTTCAAGTATCACTGGAATGTTTATACCTCATTTGAAGCAGTAATAAGAGTTAAGAAACAAACCCAAAATGAAAAAAGTATAAGGATGCAAATTTTGTGCTTTTATGACTCAGACTCAAGTCCTGCTGTAGCTGACTGATGTCATTTGTGAAAACAATGAGAAAATCCATTTCTTGTTCTTGCCAATTTCACTTTTATGACTGTTATTACTAGTTTAAATTTTCTTCTTTTTTTCCATATATTGTAGTACAAGTCGTGTTACAAAATTTAAAAATAGAATATATAATGAAACAGTTTCTTTTCTACTGTTGGTTTATTTGTTCTTCACAGAAAAACACAAGCATACTAGTTTTTTATTAAATTTTTAAAAGAGATTTTATTTGTCTTCATGTACCCATGCTTACATATAACAATGCAATAGAGATCACATATACATTTTTTGTGATTTTTTATTTTAATTTTAAAATAAACCAAAGACAATTCTATATTTGGCAGAATAGACCTCCACTCTGATTTTATTCCTATGTTTCAATGTCAACCTTATTAAATATTGACATTGTGAAGCTAACATTATGATTTATAAATAATTTCCTATTTTTCCCATTATAAAAGTAAATTGACTATGTTATATACATATAATTGTAAGCATATATATATATATATATATATATATATATATATGACATTTGTGAGATAACATTGCCTTTAAATAGCCACATGCATTTGTCCTATGTAATGTGGGCTAGACATGTATATCCTCCAGTAAGCACTTTTTGTTTTAAAACTTTGCTGAATGCAAATGCCAACCACATTCACCGAAAATAAATCAAAGCCTATACTCAAAATCTGTAATTTCTTTAAAAGTAGAGATAATCTTATTTAAAGCCTGAAGAAATTCCTGTTACAATTTCACCAACTCACATAGCAGGAGCACACAGTGCTGAAACTACTGCTTTCCCAAAGCCAGTCAAGGTTCGCTCAATGAAGGGTGCATCATCATCTTTCATGGCTTCTATTCTTTTGTTCAAATTATTTATCTCTTATTCATTGCCTCAGATTTATTCCTATATCTTTCTTCAAGATAATCTCTTTGCAAATAAAAATTGAGTAAAAAACAGAGAAGTAAATAAAATATTTACAATACTTCTATCTTACAACTTGTACTTCTAAAAAATTTAGAAAACTGTATTTATATTATCACTAAATATTTTTACACTTACATGGGAATAACTTAATTCAGCAACAAGCAGTATCATCTGAGTTGGACATAGATTTGGGTAGGTGGAAGCATAGTTTTACCTTGTTATTATTCATTGACCATTCATTTCTGCTATGGCAAGTTATGAGAATTAATAACAACAAAATTTCCAATTATTCTGGTTGCACAGATTCTCAATTTCTCTTAGGCATTATGATCATCACATCATAGAGATCACTGAAACTTGTCTACTCATGTAAAATCTGTTGTACAATTTCCAGATGGATAAGAGCAAATCTTGATGTGGTGCCATATGCTAGTCCTGGCAGGCTGTCCACATGTGGTGATATAGTTTAGGTCTGACATATCTTTCAAAACACTCACTTGTATGGAAACAGATTGGATCATCAGAGTGCTGTTCTCATCAGGCCGTATATCCACTGCTGATTTCAGTAGGTGGATGTGTCATGCCTGGTTGGAGGTGGGTTATCAAGGCCAACCTGATGAGAGTGTTCTTATCTCCAGCTCCTCCCCTCTCTGTCTGCTTTCTGACTGCCATTGTCTGAAGACTGTTTCCTCTACCAAGCCCCTGTGACAAGCTGTGTCCACCTTGGAGCCTGTTTATGATGGAATGTTGGATATTTTGTCCCACCTACAGGTAGCTAACTAGGACACCTAAAGACAAGTGTAGTGGGTTTATAAGTTATCACTTCATTGTGCTTTTATTTGTGGACATTCCTGATAGTTTTATGTCAGCATGGATCTACTTCAGGGTCTTTGGTGACAGTAAGATTCCTGATATTATGAGTTTTGTTAGTGCAAGCCAGTTGCTCCTGTTATCCAAAAAAATTGGCTAAAAATTCTGTTTATTCAGATCCCTGTTAAACTTGTGCTTGTGAGATTATTTTATAAACACAAACACAAATGCTTTTCATATTATCTAAGGAAACACAGGAATCAAGATAGCCTGAATTTTCAAAATCTGTATATGCAGCAAAATTCAAATCAGCCACCTTTAAAAAAAAAGCCACAGGATGCCAGCTTCAGTGAATCTCCAGTACCAAATTATTGTGGTGCCTCTTTCCATGATCTGACTATGACCTTCACCATCCTAACAAAGCACAAGTGATACTGGGAACTACTGAGAAGGGAAAACCTACCTTCAGTTGTTGATCTAATATTTCTCTTCTAATGTCTTAGTATGTTTTCTCTCTCCAAAGTCATCTTATTTGCTAACTGTTCCACATTTTCCCCCAGAGTTCTATCTTGAGCTGCTATTTTTCTGCTCTTGTTCCTGTACTTTCTGCCTTAAAAGTTCTTGTTCCTTCTCAGCTGCTTCCCTCTTGGCCATCTCAGCTGCACCAGGAACTATTCAGAAAGGAAAGAAATGAAACATTGAAAACTAATATCTGCCTCTCTGATCTCAGAGATGAAATCAAATATGAAAGGTAATCACAGAATCCATCCGAGTCCACACCGCCCAGAGTAGAGTTTAGAAGATCATGAGAAAGGACATACCATTCTAGCTAAAACTACTCACACTCCCCCATGTGCTTTTCATGTTCACTAGTGTGCATTTCACAAAGGAAGGACGCTACAGTGTGTGGAAGAACTTCTTATTGGATCACTCAGGGACATTGCAGAAATCTGCTCACCCCTGGGAGCTCCATCTTAGCCTCTTACTTGTTACAGCCTTCTCACAATCACTGAGAGCTTTATCTGACTGAGGATGGAATCCTATTTTGCTTCCTATGACTGCAGGAACCTCTGGAAGACCTCACCTGCCTGTAGGCCCAAGAATTAAAAAACTTATTTACCATTCTGAGACTATTTCTGTAAAATAAATGCATGCATGTCATTTTGCTTCATGACTAAATTTTGGAGTGGCTCTCTACCTACAAATGGGTCAAGCTCCTCAGTGCAGCCAGAACCTGTCCATGTCTCCTGCTTCCAAACTCTCCCTGTAGCCTTCTCCTGGGTTCCTCCCTGCCACGTCCTCTAGGTTCCAGCTAGTCATAATCACGTGTATTTGTAAAAAGCACAGTCTCTGATGCTTTCCTATATTTGTTTTCCAACAAGAAGTATTGGTTCTACACTGTACTGCCAGATCTTATTGGTTTTATCTCTATGAAAGTTATTTAATCTGTGAAGACTTCTCAGTTCACTAGTATAAATGCAGGCAATATAAGCATATATTACTTAAATCTATATGCAGAATGAAATTAAAAATTCAAATAATGAACTTATCACTAAAATTATCAGGAATATCAGTTCAATACATGGTAGTTGTACCATCATGAGGTTTATTGCCACCACCTGTATTTGCCATTTTTGCTGGTTCATGAGTAATGTCACAGAATACACACATCTCTATTTAGTTGATCCTGTTTTTCTTATTTTGATCAGATTGGAGAGAAAAACCTCTAAACTATGTAAATCTCTTGTACTAGGAGTTCTAAGCACAAATTGGAAGTCATGCTTTTAGATGATGAAATGAATAATTTTTGCTTTCTACTTTTTGGGTTCCTGAACTACTTAGTTTCTTTAGAAATGCACATTTTTATTCTCAGGGATATAAAAGAAATACGAAGACTCAAAATAAAAACTGGGTTTCTGGGAATAGCCCACTGCTGTAGCATATTCCTAACATGCTAAGAACATGGTTTGGATCCCCTTTCCTGGAGAGGAGGGGAATATGCTATTCCCCTGTTTTCTTATTTTCATACCTGGTTCTGGAGAGCCTTTAACATTGTTCTTTACAATTTCCCAGGCTCTGCTATGCCTCACCTTGACTCCTTTCAAAGGCACTTGCCAATAGTCCTGTTGAATCTTTTTCCTTGATTCCATGTATAGCTGGTTCCCTCCAGGAACAGGGAAAATTCCTGTTGAAATGTTTTCCATTAATGCTTTTGAAAGTACATTCAGTTTATCCTGGCAGTATTGATCAGATTCCTTTTCATTCTTCAGCAAAAAATCCTCCTTTTTTATTCTCCACAATCTTCTGCAAGGGAAACATACAGAGATGGCATCAGAAAAAAAAATGTCTTGGAGAGGACATAATATCTCAGACAATCTAGTAAAAAGGTCATCCAATTATTTTATAAGAAAATTCTTCTAGTTTAGTAAGATGTGTGATGAATGAGGAATTATACAACTAGACATATTCAAAATGCTGAAAACTTCCTGTCAGGCAATAGGACACTCTGAGACTTTTGGGATCTCAAGATCTTTATCTGTGAATTGAAGTGACTGCATTCCACAAGGTCTATGGTTTTTTAGAGCTGTGTGTCCTCTGGTTGTATCTTCAATGGCACAAAACACAACAATGAGCAATACCCTGGAAGAACAATCTTCTAAGAGAAACTAACGTTCCTTAAATGGAGCAGGGCACATGGAGAAATCAAACATATGAGGGATAATTAGAGTTATGGACAGGATTTCGTTTACAGAAATGTTTACCAGAACTCATTTCAAGTATTAAGGATGATATTTACTTTGATTATGTTTCAGTTCCCCAGAAATATTGTGCATAATGTAACTGAAGTTGTGTTTTGTTTATATTTATTTATATTTTAGAGGAGGCATGAAGTTTTAGAGATTCCATCTCAATGACAATACAAAATTTTTACATTGGAATGACAAATAAACTGTAAGTTTAATAAAAATTACCTCATTAGGGGAAAGATCGAGAAAGGAATTGAAAGACAAACAGCTTCTCCTAGAATTCCTGATTTTCATCCTTGAAGGAGCAATTCATGAAGACCATGATGGCCTCCTTCTCATAGCCTGCATGCTCATCCAGAAGTCCCTGCAGCAAGTCTGTGGGGAGCTGCGCGTGCTGGGCTACCTGTTCACTGTTGAGATTGGCTGCCTTCTGCAAGGCTGCTGTGTTCTCATGCTGGCTCAGAATGGTCACTGTGTTCTCCATGCAAGGAACTGCCCCACTGTTGATGGTCTTCATGTAGGTCTCAATCAGAGCCCCCCAGCCCTAAATGATCCCCAAAATTTAGGGAAAAAGTAGGGAAGATGTAATTAAATGGGTTCTAAAATTACTAGACTACCTTCCTAATATTGGTATGCCTCTGTTTCTGTCTCTGTCTCTCTCTCCTATATGAACATTGAATTCCCATTTTCATCCTCACTCTTCTCTGAATTTCTTATTTCCATTGTTTTCCAAGTCAATGGTTTTTAAAGAAAATTAATAACTAGCTCTATCTGATATATTAAATGTACCTAGAAAACACATTTTCCAAATTACAACTTTATAGAAAAAGAAAAAGGAGAAAGGAGGGAAAAAGTGAAAACAAAGGTTCTGTAAATAAAGAGAGGAGGAAGGATTAAAGGGTGTGTATGGGGAGTAGGAAAAAAGGAATCAAGATATATCATGTGCAGGTACAAATTCCCTATGATGAATGTCATCATTGTTGTAGCTTGGCATAACTGACACCATCTTGAGCCCCGCATTTAATTAGTGCTCTGTATTTGACCCAGAAGAATGAAAAATTACTCCAGGTGTAAGTCCCATGAAAAAAGCAGAATGAGCTGTACCCACAAGAGAAAAATTAACCTATTCAACAAAAGAAGCAGAATAAGCAGAAAATAAGTGTTGATAAGGACTGAGAAAAAATCTCTTGTACCTATTGTTTAGAATATAAATTAGAGAAGACATTACAGAAAATATTATATAGCTCCTTCAAATATTAAAAATAGAAGCATTATATGATGCAGCATTCTCATTCGAGTAATGAATCACAAGGAAATGAGATCAGTGTCTGAAAGAGAAATGTGTATTTCTATGTTTATTGCACCATTATTCACAACAGGCAAGATCTGAGAAAAGCCTAATTGTCTATCAGTGGATGAGTATATATCAAATGCCACTCAAAATATACACCCAAGTATACATTTTCTTGGTTGATCATGTCTTAATAAAAATGAATATAATGTGGGTAAATATAATGTGGAATACATTTATTGAACCATAGAAAGAAAGGGAATCCTATCTTTTACACTGACAAGGAAAAACCTTGAGGGCCTTAAGCTCAGTGAAATAAACCAAATGCAAAAAGACAAGCATTCATTCTCTCATCATGTGGTGGAATACAAAAGAGTAACAAAACAAAAATAGCAGTAGCGAATGCAATAGTGTTTGTTTTTAGGGCTGCATGGTGTGAGAAATGCAGAGCCTCTGTACAAAAGAAATGAAGCTTCAGCTATGCAGCATGAATAATTCCTGGGGAGCTAAGGAAAGGTTTAGTAACTATAGTTACTAAGTAATTATAGTTACAATATCTTATATTTGAATTTGCTAAAAGGCTACATCTTATATGTTTACACTACAAAAAGGAAAAATAAAATAGCACCTATGTCCCATCTGGATACTTTACTTGGTGGACACTTCGCAATATATGTCAAATGCCACTCAAAATATACACCCAAGTATACATTTTCTTGGTTGATCATTTCTTAATAAAAATGAAAAAAGTAAATAAAATTTCTCATTCCTCTTTGAACAGAAACTGACAATACATAAATTTATACACTATTCTCACGTAAGTTATAGAGGAAGAGAAAAAAAGAAAAATGATTCTATTTAGGAATCTAAAATTCCAAAACTCTATCTTAGAATGTTTACCACAGGAAAAAAATGTTGTGTGGAATCAGCACATTTAGAGGCTTCTCAGAGACTTTAAGAAAGTTCCATGAATAGTTAGGGCGATTCATCGTAAGGAATCCCCAAATCTATACTTCATTTGCAGATTGGAAGTAGATCAGAGACCCTTCCTCAGCCATTGAACTGGGGCAGGTCCCTTACCTTCTTCTGCTCCAGATACCCATGTGCCTAACTATACATGGTGAAAGGGTGATGTGAGCACACATCGCCTTCCACAACTGGAAAATTCATTGCCAAGCTCTGGGCAGAGTTGGTGCAAAACATCCCAGACCTCTTATGAGACAGTTTTCCAGAATCAAATTCCAGGGATTGATCATCACCAGGGGTAAGAACTCAGTGTACTTCTCCCAACAGAGGATATCTCAAAAGATCTGTTCCAACTACATGCATCCTTGCAAACTGAGAGAGGCCAGGGACTGGACAGTTGGCCTCCTTCTCTCTTCAACCTACTTTTTTCCCTGTCAAAATGTGTTCTCCACAATTGTACTGAAGACTCTGTGGGGACCACACTTTAACCCAGTTCACTAAATTCTGTACACCTTTCTGAGAAGCTGGAACTCATGTGTTCAATATTTTCCTTATACTGTATAAAGTTATTCACACCAGTGTCAAGAAATGAGTATTTGACTTAAAATACCAAGATATTGGATCTTACCTAGAAAGGAAATTCAAGCAGAACAAAATTTGCTTCATTCACTGTGGTTTGGTTTCTTTTCTTATAAACAGATAACAGCAGATAAGACTTGAAAAGAAAACAAGTATCTAGACAGGAAAAGAAGCAGACTAGAATACAAAGGAACGGCCTGAGATTCTTTGCTTCATGTTTTCTACATCATCCAGGCCCTGAGTGTCCAGAAGGACCAGAATGTGGTTTGCATTGGTCGGGTGGGGCACACACCACATCCAGATGCCCTTGGTTTCAGATCAAATTGTGGATCTCAGAGGGAAACCTGAAGGGAAGAGGAGCAACAACAGTGATCACAGCTCCACCAAGTACAGAGGGAATATAGGTCAAGCTTTGTTGGATTGTGAATACTCGAGCAAAAAATTTTCTATTTTGACAAGGATGTCTTGCATTGTAATTATGTTTTAGGGAATGGGGCAGTAAATATAAGAGTGATGACCTTAATAGGCTCAAGATGGTGACAAAGAATCAGACAAAATGGAGACATCTGGTGGCTATAACAATGCTACCGATAAAACAGGGTGAGACTCAGAGTCAGAAAGGAGGAAACTAAAGAGGGATATGAATAGAAAAAAAGAAGTAGAAACAAGAAACTGGAATGTATTTTGTATTAAAATCATACAATAAGAAAAAATGAAGGACACAGCAAAAGTTGATGTTGCAATAAGATGAGAAGCTTAAGGTGCACTGAAAGAAAACAAATATTTAAGGGTTTCTGTACTGAGGCAGAAATATTATGTAGAAAAGTCACAATGGGCTTTATGAGAGAAAAGTCACTTACAGAAGTCTAATTATTGAAGATGTAAGAAGAAAAGGTGGAATAATGAGCTTTAGAAGAATATTACCTTCAATGACAACAAGAAAAGAATATGGGAAAAAAATGAGAGCAAAGCATTAATGTGGTGGTCAGAACTAACATGAGACAGTTACTTTCAGAAGAGTTGGGTTCCATGCTCATGTGCCTGATAGTAATAATTAAGAACCTGAGATGCAGCAGACATCCAGTTATTGGCCACACTCCAGCACAACACTCATCACTTTTGGGTCCTACCAGACATTTCATCAAGTGGGATTTTCCAGTAAGGTACAATCTGACAATGGCCACCACCATCACTGGATTCAAAATCCTGCCAACTATCTGTATAGCTTCCTGGTCCATTGACAGTTGCTCACTAACATTTTCTATCAGACAGTGGGGGGGAGGCAACATGTTAGGACCAGATTCTATAGCAACATGTCAAGCCAGAATAATAAGAAATCTGGAAATATTTGGTGATGATGATGGCACAGCGATGCACTACACCACTGTCTGAAATATACACTTACATATTATTGTAATCATATATATGATCACAAATACCATATTAAATCACATATATATCATATAGCATATATTAAAAATATGTTATATGCACTATGAATATGTATTGTATATTATTTATTTATTCATTTGTTTCTGGGGATCGAACTCATGACCTTGCACTTTCCAGGCGAGCTCTTACACCACTGAGCTAAATACCCAGCTTTGTATATCATTTATAAAAGCAAACACCAAGACACTAAAATCTGGAAAATAATGACATCTTTTCTGTACAATGCTGCTGAAATCACTTAAATGGCATAATATACCCTGAGAGACATTGTTTATTTTATGTTCTTTGTTCGGTAAGCTGCCATAATTTTTTAACAAATGTTATGCTTGAGGTTAAAAATTTCTCTCAAAATTCTAATATATTCAGAAATAGGGCTTTGGAAGTTGGTTGGATCATGAAAGGGGTGTTATCCTCATGAGTGGATTAATCCCTTGGTAAGTTCATGGCTGAGTCTTGTTAGCAGGTGAGGCCTACTTAGAAAAGGTAGCTCACTACAGACATGATTTGGGTTGATTTATCTCCTATGCATTTCCTCCCTGTTCTCTGTTTCCAGCCACTAGGAGATGCTTAAGGACAATGATATTTATTTCTAGGAGCCCAACAACCATGCAATGAAGCCACTGAAACTT
The DNA here is from genome assembly GCA_004027455.1 of Hydrochoerus hydrochaeris. Classification (NCBI taxonomy): domain Eukaryota; kingdom Metazoa; phylum Chordata; class Mammalia; order Rodentia; family Hydrochaeridae; genus Hydrochoerus; species Hydrochoerus hydrochaeris. The sequence continues at coordinate 41,607 of PVLA01008211.1, forward strand.
TGAGCCAAAATCCACTGCTCTTTCTTTAAGTTGAAGGGGTTGAATAGTTTGTCTCACTAAGGGGAAAGCTAAATATGAAAAAATAGTACTGGAGAAGTAGAGATGTTGCTTTCCATGTGATTCAGAAGCCTTTGAGGTAGGTTTGTGGGAGGAGTTGAAAAGTTTAGAGATGTAAGCAATAGGAGTTTTAGAACACAATGTTCAGGATTTAATGGGAGATTCTGACTGATACCTGACACAAATGTGAACAGTAAAAACAAGGCTCATGAAACTTCAGATTACAGGAGAACACATTTGAGGACAAAAAGTTTGAATACAGCTTGGGAAAGTTACTGACATAGTGAAACTGTTTCTTTTTAAAAAAAATAAATTAAAATGTCTGTGGATATACTCAGTGGCAAGGGAATATATTGAATCCTCAATACCAAGAAAAAAAATGTTGGGGGAGGAGGTGCCAGACAATTACCACAGTAGTAGGATTCCCTCAGATTTTATTCTAAAAATATATGTGAAGTATACAGTTATCCTATGAATCTCTTGTCAGATTTTTGAATGTCATTGTATCAAAATGGTTGTCCATTGTATAAAATAGCTGTTATTTTATGAAATTAGAATATATAAACACCAAGTGGCACAAATATTTATTTTATAATTATATATAAAATATTCAAGATGGATCTGGTTCCATCAATAGAGTTCTATCATCAAATTGTGTGGATTTAAGCAAGGAGATTTGTCTCCCTAATCCAAGAATTTTGGGGTAATTAATGAGCTGGAACAAAATATAATTGTAAGTTCATCTGGAGAATGTGTTAATAATTAAAAGAAATGGAAGAACCATACATCTCCACATAGCATGTGTCAAAATATGCTACAGCCTTTGTTGATTTAAATAAAAATTGTTAAAATGATTATCATTAACAAATGATCTAATAGATTCTGTATTTCATTGAAATCTTTACAGTATAACTTATTAAAGACAGAAATTTACATATCAATTTTTCACTGGGACAGAACAGTAGGCAAGTTTCAACAAAATACATCTGCACAATTTTCTTGTTGAATTTTTATTTCTCTTGTTAAAGAAAGGAATATGGAGGTAAACCATAAGTCTCAGTATCTGCCTTGTACTTCTTGGACCTGAACTATCCCCTGTCTGAAGTGAGGATGTAAGTTTTCTCTAAAATGATATGGTTATTACTACAACAATGATATACATATCTATGTATTCTACTGGTTGAATAAATCTAGGAGCATTTAGCTTCATATAAACTGAGTACATCCAACCTATTTCTTAGAGAGTGAGATCTTGCCATTTTCTCACATTTATCTGGCCTGTGTCTAATGTGAAGATAGTTTCCAGTTGACCTGAATTGAACTCTTCCACTCCTGAATGCAAGTGAAAACTCAGCATTTTTCCTTTCTTAGAGCACAATGTGGACTTTAAACAGGTAAATAAAGGAGGAAAATATGTTAGTGGGAAACTTCAGCTCATTTTTTGTAAAATATATTCTGGTAAAAAACCTAATCTAAGCTTGTTTTAATGCTTCAGGAAATCTCAAATTAATAGCTGACAAGCTGCTGTTAAAACCATATTGAGCATGTTTATCCTGTATTTACTGGTGTGGAGAATGCAGATAATACCACGTATAGAATAAAGCACACACAAAAGGTAATTCATAGCTCTGGTAAAGAATTTAGCACACAGCCTGCCACAGGATACCAAGGGCATTTTACTTCTTACCACACTTGCTTTCACTTCCTCACATCAAGGTAGCTAATGCACTATATATAATATAAATACAAATGCAGTGAAAATATTTTAAATGAATACATGTTCTTTGTTATTAGAATTAAACCTGCCTGTTAGAGAATGTACTTTTCCCTGTCATATGAGCTGACATGAAGTAATGCTTCCTCCTGTTGGATGACACAGAAAGCCCAATAAATATTAGGAGGCTTGGGAAAGAGAACAAGTATTTCCTCATAAAGTTAACTTCATCATAAGTCTTAAACATGTTAACAATCAGATATAACTAATGAGAGTCTTGAAATTCTTTGCATTTGTTTATAACACACAGTCGGTCTCTGTGTTATGTTTTCCTTGCTACTGCCTTTCAATTGAGACCTTTGGTATAACCTGGGAATGGAGCACATGCATAGAAAAGGCCAGCATTTTAACTAAATGTGTGCTTAGTCACTCAGATCTGAAGCAGTGTAAAGGGAGAAAACATGGAAATGTAAGAAAAAAGATGATAAACTGTCAGAGAGTGCATATTCAATTGGTGGCAATTAATTTGTCTGTTTTATGAACAAAATGATAGGATACAGATGTTTGTCTTATGACCTGGTACCCTTTTTATTTGTGTTACACTGCCAGTAGTGCCCACTGATTCAGTCCCCATTTCAGTAATGTGGGTCTTCTAGTTTTTTTTTTCCCTCTCCTTGTGATTTTGACTTCATTGTTGTTACTATCTTTTGCCAGCACAGTTAAGAGGGTGTCAGTTGTATGGAACTTTTCAAACGGACGGTTATCACCCTGTGAGTGGGCCATCCTTAAATCAAGACTAAGACTATAGAGTCATAAATTTAATAGATTTTTAGCACCAAAACAACATGTAAATATTACCAGCTCCAAATTGTAATACATCTCATTTCTCTGAACACTCACACTCCACTCTTATTTGTGTACTTACATTTCTACATAATAAACCTTTTTACTCTCTCTTACTGATAGGTCTTGAAATTATTTCTTCACAGTAGGAGTCAACAAATTTGTATAGGTTGGGTAGGCTAGATTCGTTTTTTCAGCCTCAGGAACCTTCTGGGACCCTGTCATTTTTTTTTTTATTTAAAGAGAAAAAAAAAAAACAGGAAAAAGGTAGAAATATTACAGAATTTCAAGAAAAGAAAATAAATAGTAAGAAATCACTAGATCCTATATTACATATTGTTCTTTTAGAAATAGTTATTCAAGTTACAGGATTAAAGCACACAAAGTGGACACTAAAGCAGTGAGACTGCAAACAGATCTGTTCAACAATCCAACAAAAACCTAGAAATATGGTCATCAATCCCACACACCTAAACATACATGCAGCTATATCTTTTATAGTGCTTCCTATTTCCTCTTTTTTATAATAGCAATTATACATTTTAAAAATTTTATTTAAAGGGAAGAAAAAAACAGAAAAATAGTAGCAACAATACAGAATTCTAAAAGAAAGAAAGGAAAAAGAGAATGAGAAAAAGCCCCACTAAGAAATCAGTAATTTATAAATTATGTACCATCAGCTTGGATGTAGTTGTTCAAGTTACAAAGTTAAAGGGTACATAGTAAATATTCAAACAGTCAGACTACAAATAGTTTTGCTCAAAGATCCAACAAAGATTCAGCAGTATTGGGACCCTGTCTTTTAACAAGTATTAATTCCTCTTAAAATCCTCATCACTTAACACTAGCCATACCTCTTACAGTGTCCAGCACATTTCAATATCAAAACTAGGTAAGTTCAAAACTATAGTAAATGAACCTGTGCACCACACAGATGAAACAGTAATTAAACCATAGTCCTCTTCCCAAGACTTCTTGTTTCCACTGCAAAATACTGATAATACAATTTGTTTTGCATAATTGTAGTCAGCACTACATTTACACATAAGTAATGATTACACAATGATATACAAATAATCCAATTATTTTTACAAGTATTCACTCAGCAACCACACAAATGAAGCAAAGAGAGGTAATCCAAAAAGATTTTGGACCAAGGTTACTTGTGTTCACATTAGCACCAAAATTTAAGGCAACTGAAGATGCTTGTCTGTGTATCAATTTCTACAAAAGCATGGAAAAATTTTGTCATAAAATTTAGGATGTGGACTGTATGGAAAGCAGTCATAATTAGGCCTGAAACACCTGTGTGAATCAGACAATGCCCTCCAGAATACATGATAAATGCAATTACCATAAACAGAGTGATCTTCAAAATGCAAAATGTGTCCTTTCCATCACTATCTGTATCTCAAAAAAAAAATCAGCTCCACTCTGGGTGAGTCTATTATTTTACAACATAGGATTTAAGAAATAATATGACACTCCCTCATTCTAGGATGCTCAACCTGATGCCCATTCCTAGGACCCATCCCAGTATATTATATACTAAAAAATAACACTTTTTGCTATCCCAGGTAACAATCAGAGAATTCAGTGTTTCAATTCCCTTCTATGTATAAAGAAGTTCTTTCTAAGAATGAAATGCTTAAACTTTGAGTCACACACTGACAAGGAGATTTTCCAGCTTGAGATGTTGCATAATGATGAGCTGCATCCTGAATTTGTACAAGGGGCAGAATTCTGTTCCCATATCTTCAGCCAAGACTCTTCCAGGTGCCAACAAAGTCAATGGACCTCATGAGTATCTATTGAAGTATTTTTCCTTTAACTCAGTGGAAAGTATAATGACTACATGAGTCTTCTTGTAGTACCAATTCTGACAAAATAATAAGTAACTGTCACCATCTGAATCATATGTGACATTTTGAAAAAGTTAGATGTTAAACATAATTCTCAGGTTTGTCTTTTTAGGAATGCCTTGATAATTACATACAACAGAGAAAAAAAGAGAAGGTAAGGTTAAAGGAACTTGTCCATATGTATTTCAGTCAAATCATCTACATTTGTAAGATAGACCAAAGTAAGTTTTTTGTATAATTTTTTCTGAGCCAAAGTTTCCTTATTCAGTTCAGGTTGGACATGAAATTAAAACGTAAAAAAGCTTGTCAAACATGCAATCTTGGGGCTACAATTGGAACAGCTAAAATTACCAGACAAGGCATTTTCACTACAACCCACCAAGTTTGTGCTGGACTGAATTTGCAAATTTGCACTGGCCACCAGAGCCACCCAAACTCATTCTTGCCACCACACATAGGAGTCACAGCCACGCTGAAACTGGGGTTGGTGAGCTCAACGGAGATCAGAGCCAGCAAAGAGACCTTCATTAATCCATAGTCAGTGCTGGCAATGAGACCTCCACCACAGGAAGGGCGTGATCAAATGGGTGACATGCTTGAATTGGGCAGGAGGAGCCAGAACTGGGAGAGACAGTGACTTCAGTTTGTTCCTCCCTCCCCAGAGAAGAATTGTAGGATTTGCTTGGACTGGGTTGTGCTCCTGGCCAGACCCAGTGAGCCATCCCAAATTGATTCCCTGCATGTAGCACACACTAACCTGGTGAAGGCCCCTGAAGTTCGGCTGGACCAGTGAGGAGGGGCCAGCATATGCAGTCCCTGTTTACACCTCAGTGACAAGAGCAGGCAGGAGAGGGTGGACTGTCCTTGCCAATGTGCTTTGGAGGAACTGTGGCAAACAGGGATAGGGGATGGGACCTCCACTGCATACCTGTGTGGAGAAGGCTGGGACCATGACAGGAGAGAGAGGTAAGAGGAAGCCCCCAGCCCAGAACCCTGAGAACACTGATCCAGGAGAGGGAAAAACAAGGAAGACTGAGGGCAGCAAACATGTAACATCAGACATGGCTTCAATGGACATTAAGAGATATCTTTGGGACCTTGTAGACAAGCTCAAAAGTGAAATATTAAATCAGGTAAAGCAAGATATGAGTAGAGTAATAAAAGAAATGCTCTCAGGAAGCATTTCTCAGGAAGATACAGATAAAAGAAGGGAGGAATACAAAAAAAGGGAGAGAAACATTTGATAAAGAATATAAAGAAATATAGAATACATGAAGCAGATACAAAGAGACTACCAGGGAATTAAAAATTCCATTAAAACCTGGCAAAACTCCTTAAAAGAAACTAAGGATAGACTATCAAAACTTGAAGACAAGTTTGCAATGTGTGATCATGAAAAGAAAGGTCTCTTAAAAACAACAAGGAAACAGGCAGTAATAATACAAAGGCTAGAAGATGACAAGAATATCTACAATTTAAGAATAAGAAATGTGAATGAAGAAGCAGGAATACATACAGGTGAATTACAAAGGCTATTCATGGAAATAATGAAGGAAAACTTCCAAAGCATGAGAAAAGAAAATGACATTTGGTTATGTGAGGCATACAGAACTCCAGCCACCTACAACCAAAACAGATCTACACCCAGACATACAATAATCAAGATACCAGAAATTCATTATAAAAACAGAATATTAAAAACCATCAGAGAAAAGAAACAGATTACCTATAAAGGTAAGCCCATCAAGTTCATGGCTGACTTCTCGACACAGACCATCAAATCAAGAAGAGCTTGCAGCACGGTCTTTCAAGCCCTGAAAGAAAATAGCCTCCAGGCCAGATTGATATACCGTGCAAAAATGTCACTAGAAGTTAATGGAGAGACAAGATGCTTCCATGACAAAGAGGAACTGGGAGAATTTGTGACCACCAATCCATAAAACATTGCAAATGGAGTGAGGCCTAGGATTTGAGGTTTATTTCTTATTTTGATAAGAGCAAAAGGTAGTAAAAGAGACCATTAAAGGTTGGTTTCCTGAGCCCTCTTTTAAGGATGTGTTTTTATCATCCATCACTGCTGTTGTTTCAATATGGTATAAAAGTCACTAAATGGGTTTTCTAATTGCTACGGTACAAAAGTTACTAAACTGTTTTGCTACATTGCTATCTCATTTTCTGCTTACAGTCACATATTTGGAAAAAGTAACATTCTTCTTGCTTGATAAGAAATGTTTTTTTAAAGAGAGTAAAATTAAACAGAACAAAACAGATCATAAGAAAACAATGTAAGAGGCACAGATTTCAAAGCCAGACAACCAGAGATCTTCACTATCACATTGTCTTTTGTTTTCTTCCAAGTAGTTGTCCATATCTTCATATACAATGAATTCATACAAAACAAAATAGTATAAAACTAATCAGGGGCTGGGGATTTAGCTCAGTGGCTTAAGAGCCTGTTTGGAAAGCATGAGGTCTTGAGTCCAATCCCTGGTACAAAAAATTTTTATTTATAATAAAAGAAATAAAAATAAAATAAAACTAATCAGAACAGGATAATGAAGGCATTATAGGTCTTCAAGACTAGACACCAGGGAAATGAACAATGCTGCCACAATGTCTCTCCTTCTCTTCAAAATAGCTGTCCATAGCTTCACATATGTTAAAATTAAACAAACAAACAAAAAAAAAACAGACTAAAATCATTCTGAACTAAGAATAATCGTATTCTGGATTTCATATCATGATGTTACAGAATCAGCACTGGGTACCTCAGTGTCTCTTTTTCTTCAAAGTAGCTGTTCATGTGATAATGCATTATATAATCAATTCTCAAAAACTGTTTAGAAGTTCTACACATGCATGAGTCTCTACATGTATAACTATTCTTTCTGTATTAGCGGGAAAAACAAAATGAAACAGGACAAAACAAAACAACTTCCTAGAGAAAAACGAAATGAAAAAGACATATTAATAGCAACAGCAAAGAGCCCAGAACACTGACAATATAGGCCTTCAAAACGAGGTGGTATGAGTGTAACTAGTGTTGCTATTTTACATAATGATCAAGAGTTCCTGAGATCACCATACAATACTATGCACAGTTGTTCCAATCCTATGAATGTTAACTATTTGTTCTAAGAACTTACAGAATTTACAGCACAATCATCTTAGCTATCCTAAGTGTGTTTATATAATTTTAGATATTTTCCCTTCCTTTTTCTTTTTTCTCATTATCCCTGAGATATTCTTTTATCCCCTTTAAGCAGATTCTTGTCCTTTCACTGTTATTTATTGAGTTTTTTGTATCTTACATACTCTTACCATTTCTTACACTAGAGAGACTATACGGTATTTATGCATGTGAGTTTGATTTATTTCACTTATGAGTATGGTCCCAAGATTCATCCATTTACTTATCAATCTCAATGTGATCAATCTTCATTGCTGATCAGCACTCCATTGTATAAAAATCCTACATCCTTTTTATCCATTCCTCAGTAGATGGGCATTTAGGTTGTTACCAAGATCTGGGCTATTACAAATTGTGGTGCTATAAACATGGGTGCACATATATCACTGTGATATGATGTTTTCAGTTCTTCTGAGAATATGTGCAGAAGTGGAATAGCTGAGTCAAATGTGATCTCCAATCCCAGCGTTTTGAGGAATCTCCAGACTGACCTACACAGTGGTTTCACCAGTTTACACTCCCACTAACAGTGGAGAAGAGTTCCTTTTTTCACCACAGCCTCTCCAGCATTTGTTGTTGGTAGTTTTCTTTATCCTGGCCATTCTTTCTGGAGTGAGATGAAACCTCAGTGCTGTTTTAATTTGCATTTATCTAATGACCAATGATGTTGAACATTTTTTCATGTATTTATTTCCCATCTGTATTTCTTTACCTGAGAACTGTGTGTTCATCTCTGATGCCCATTTTTGGAATGGGTCTTTGAATTTTGGGGATCTGATTTTTAAAATTTCTTTGTATGTTGTAGACAGAAGCCCTTCATCTGAGGGACAGTTCACTAAGATTTTTTTCCCGATTTGTGGTTTTTCTTTTCACTATGCAGGAGATTTCTTTTGACATGCAAAAACTCTTTAATAGGACATGATTGCATTTGATGATTCTGTGCAGTATTTCATGTGCAGTTTCATTCTGGTTCACGAATTCTCTACCTACCATTATGACTTCAAGATTTCTACCTACTTTGATTTCCAACAAATTTAGTGTTTCTGTTTTAATACTTAGATCTTTGATCCATTTTAGACTTTAGTTTAGCACATGGTGATATGCATGGGTCTAGTTTTAGTTTTTGGCATATGGAACACCAATTTTTCCAGCACCATTTATCACCATCTTTCTTCAAGTCAGGGATTGTGATGCCTCCTGCCTTGCCTATGTTGCTTAGAATTTCTTTTGCTATTCTAGGTCTCTTCTGGTTCCACATGAATTTTAGGAGTGATTTCTCTAGATCTGTAAGGTATGCTAGTGGTATTTTGATTTGGGTTGCATTAAATCTGTATAACAATTTTGGGAGAATGGCCATTTTCACAATGTTTGTTCTTCCTATTCATGAACAAGGGATATGTTTCCATTTTCTGAGGTCATCTTCAGTTTCTTTCTTTAGGATATTATAATTTTCCATGAATAGATCTTTTGCTTCTTTCATTAGATTAATTTCTAAGTATTTCATTTTTTTGGATGCTAGTGTGAAGGGTGTGGCTTCTCTTGTTTCTCTCTCAGTGGTTTTGTTATTAGTGTATAGGAATGCTATTGATTTTTGAGTATTGACTTTGTATCTAGTTACATTACTGAATTTATTTATTATGCCTAGGTGTCTTTCAATGGAGTTTTGGGGGTCTTCTATGTAGAGTATCATGTAATCTGCAAATGATGATAATTTAACTTATTTTCCTATCCTTATTTCTTTTATTTCTCTTTTCTAATTGCTCTGGCTAGTATTTTCATCACTTTATTGAATACAAATGGTGATAATCGACATCTTTGTCTTATTCCTGATTTTAGGGTAAAGGCTTTCAGTTTTGGGCCATTTAATATGATGCTGGTTATTGGTTTGTCATAGATGGCTTTTATAATATTGAGGTTAAGACCAACTTCTAATTTTCTGTAAGGTTCTTATCATGGATAAGTGTAGGACCTTATCAAAAGCTTTCTCTGCTTCCATAGAAATGATCATGTGGCTCTTATTTTTGGCTCTATTGATATGGTGGATTACATTTATTGATTTGCATATGTTGAACCATCCCTGCATTCCTGGGATGACTCTCACTTGGTCGTGGTATATAATCTTCTTGATGATTTTCTGCATTCAGTTTGCCAAGATTTTGTTGAAAATTTTTGCAGGTATGTTCATTAGGGAGATTGGCCTGTAGTTCTCTTTTGTAGTTGGGTCTTTCTCAGGTTTTGGTATTAGATTAATGTTTGCTTCCAGGAATGAGTTAGGGAGAATTGTTTCCCTTTCAATTTCATTGAAGAGTTTGTGGAGTGTTGGCATTAAATCTTCTTTGAATTTCTTGTAGAGTCCCACCAAGTAAATCTATCTGGACCTGGGCTTTTCTTTGTTAGTAAGTCTTTAATTACATTTGCAATTTCATTAATTCAGGTTGGATTATTTAGCAGTTTTATATCTTCTTGACTCAGCTTTGGTATTTCATATGTATCTAGAAATTTGTCCATTTCTTCTGTGTTATCGAGCCTATGAGAGTATAGGATTTCAATTAGGCATTGATTGTCTTCTGTATTTCCACATAGTCTGTAATGATTTCGTCCTTTTCATTCCTCATTGCATGAATTTGAGTTTTTTCTTTCTTTATTTTAATAAGGTTGGCTAGAGGCTTGTCAATTTTCTTTATTCTTTCAAAAAACCAACTTTTTGATTCATTGATTCTATGTATTGTTTTCTTAGTCTCTATTGCTTTGATTTCTGCTCTGACCTTTATAATTTCCTCCCTTCTTTTGGCTTTGGGCTTAACTTGCTCTTCTTTTTCTAGATGTTTGAAGTATAGCATAAGGTTTTTTATTTGTACTCTTTCTGTTTTCCTGATGTGGGAGTTCACTGCAATAAATTTTCCTCTGAGGATTGCTGTCATTGCATCCCACAGGTTCCAGTAAGATGTATTTATATTTTCATTTACCTGTAAATATTATTTAATTTCTTCTTTAATTTCCTCTGTGACCTACTGATTGCTCAGGAGTGTATTATTGAATTTCCATGTGTTTGGGGGGGGTTTCAGATTCTATCATTAATTTCTAGTTTCATAGTGCTATCATCCATTAACGTGCATGGGATAATTTCAATACTTTTGCATTTACTTAAGCATGTTCTGCAGGCTAGTATATGGTCTATTTTAGATAATGTTCCATGTGCTGTTGAGAAGAATGTATATTCTGATGTGTTGGATGGAACATTCTATATATGTCTATTATATCCATTAATCCAAAGTGTGATTTAGTTCTGTTATTTCTTTGCTGGTTTTCTGTCTAGTTGATCTGTCCCTTTGTGTCAATGGTGTGTTAAGTTCTCCTGTTATAACTGTGTCATTGCTTATTCGATTTTTCATTTCTATTAATTGTTTTGTATAGCTGAGTACTTCTAAATTTGGTGCATTGATATTTAAGATTATTATCTGTTCCTCTTGAAGTTTTCTCCTAACTAGTATGTAGTGACCTTCTTTATCTGTCTGGATCATTCTTGGATTGAAGCTCACATTGTCTGCAAACAGAATAGCTACACTTGCTTTTATTTTAGGGGGGGATAGTGTTGCATGGAGTATTGTTTTCCATTGTTTGACTTTCAGTCTGTGTGTTTCCTTTTGGGTTAGATGGGTTTCCTGTATAAAGCATATGGTTGGATGTTGTTTCTTGATCTATTCTATCAGTCTGTTTCTTTTAATTGGTGAATTGAGGCCATTTACATTAATGGTAATAACTGATAGATAATGGTTTATTTTTGACATGTTATCTTTCTGCTGTTGATTCTTTACCTTTCCATTCTTTTTAGTTGTTTCCCTTGCTAAGTGTTTTTTTCCTATGTCTTTCTAGAATGTCTTTCAGTATTCTTTGCAGGGTTGGTTTGGTGGTCATGAAGTTCTTCAGCTGTTCTTTGTTGTGGAAGTATCTTATTTTTCCATCCATTTTGAAGGACAGTTTTGCAGCGTACATCAGTCTGGGTTGGAAATCATTTTTCTTTAGGATCTGAAATACTTCACTCCATGCTCTTCTTGACTTCATTGTTTGTGTTGAGAAGTCTGCTGTGAGTTGGATAGGCTTTCCTTTATAAGTGATGTGTCTCTTCTCTCTAGCAGCTTTTAATATTCTGTTCTTATGATGAATTTCTGGGATGTTGATTATTATATGTCTGGGTGTAGTTTTATTTTGGTTATGGTTATTTGAGATTCTATATGCTTCACTGATCTGGTATGTCAGTTTCCATGCTCATATTTGGGAAATTTTCAGCTATTACTTCTATAAATAACCTCTTGATATTGCTTGTCTTGTCACCTTCTTTTTCCTTTATACCTATCAATCTTATGTTGTTTTTCCTTGCATCATCTTGCAGTTGATGAATTGTTTTTTCCTAGCTCCTTGTTATTTTTAAAAGAGTTTTCCTTTCCTGTTCACTGGATGCAATCATGTCTTCGAGGTCTGAGATTCTATCTTCTCTTTCATTGAGGCGATTTTTCCAACTTTCAATGGAATTTTTCTTTCCTGTATATCTCTTTGAATCTGCTTCATGCATTCTGTTTGTTTCTAATATTATTCATTCAGATTTTCCATCTTTTAGTATTGTTCCTCTATTTTTTTAAACTATGGCTTCTTTAGGTGTGTTTAGCATTTCTTTCATTACATTTATCATTTCTTTTACCTGGGAGACTATTTCTGATTTGAGTTCTTTTATAGCTTCCTTGATTTGTTTCTTTATTTCAGTTTTTATCATTTCAGAAATTTCAGGTTTATGGCTTATATCTTCTTCTGTGTTCATGTCTTCTGCACTTGTTAGGTTTGGGCTGGAAGTTTGAGACTGTGTTTTGCTCTTTCATTTTGTCATTTTCCTGTATTTCCAAGTTTTGAGTGATGTTTCAAAACTTTCCCTGTGCACTGTGAATCACTTGGCCCACTTTTGACTCCTGGGACAGACTGGAGGCAACTGCTAGCCACATGGAGTTCATTTGGCATGGGCCAGGTAGTCCTGTGGGGACTCCTGTGTGTCCTCCAGTAATTTCAAATGTAGAGCACGGTGTTACTGCCTGGGAGCAAAGTTCCAAGGCTTCCCTGTGTGCTGGAATTCAACCTGCAGGATTTCAGGGCCTGGGTCTGAATTCCAGCCCCTCCTAGCTGCTTGGAGTTCACTGGGCATGGTCTAGTTAGGTTTGTGGTTGCCTCCTGTGCATCCTAGGGTGATTTCAGATGTGGGCACAGTCTTACTGCCTGGGAGCAAAGTTCCCAGGTTTCCCTGTGCACTGGAATTCAACTGGCCTGCATTCAGGCTCTTTTCAGTTTTTAAATATTACACAAATTGGACCAGGCATTGTGTTGCACACCTGTAATCCCAGTACACAGAGGCTGAGGCAGGATGATCACTGTGAGTTCAAGCCCAGCCTGGGCTACATATGTGAGCTCAAGGTCAGCCTGCATCACATAGTGAGATCTACAATTTCTTTTCAAAAGTCATAGAGGAGTGTAGGAGACAGTGAAAGCATTTGTCTGGGTTTCTAGTGATGGTCTAATTTGTGCTTGATCTCCTTTTACTGCCTGCCACTATAAGTCCTTCTCTTGCTGTCTTCCTTTATCAAGCAAAAATGCCTTTAGACTTAGGCTTGACATTCCCTCGACCTGGAACCCACAGCAAATGCAGCCCAGAAACTCAAAACAACCCACATTGGATGAATAATGTTTTTGATAAATGTGTTGATAAAAAAAGTTTTGTTCCAAAAACAGTCTTACCAAATGTTCTCATTTGGTGAAATAGACATTAACTCTTATACTATGTAAAATTTTAGTTCTGTATACATGTATTTCAGAAATCCTAAAGGTATTACTAATGTGCAATTCTTGGTGTTGGCATTAGCAAGTCATGGTAGTTTATACTGGTTAACAAAAAGAGGGGAACCTTACAGATTTTCTTGATATACCTTCCTGAAAGAACTAAGTTTTCATCAGAGAAATATTGACTTTCTTTAATTGATTTAATTACTACATTTTCTCATTCAAGTCTAATGTTCAGAGTGGACTAACCTCTTGGCCATGCCTTCAGAAAGTGAAAAATATATATGATGACAAGTCAAGAAAGCCAAAAACATCAAAGAATTACCTATGTGTCAACATTACCACAGCAAAAATAGTAGAGTTGTAAAAACAGGTTGTTATACACAGTTACCTAAGACAAATGATGCCTGAAACAGTGTTAGCTGTTAGATATCTCCTGAAACTTTGATTTTCTTTTGAATTTGACCTCACAATCTTTAATGGTAACCTATTCAAGCTGATGGATATCCTTTCCTTTAACTTTTGCTCCAGATACCTTTGATGTAATCTATGCTGAAGTACAACATAAGAGAGCCAGCCAGATAATGTGACATCCCAACACCTCAAGATTGATGGTTGGACTAAAACAAAATGAGAGCTATAACTGACAGTACAAAATGAAAACTTAAAAATGAGTTCTTTTTCCTCAGTAAGTGATTTCTCCAAATTCCTCTGGCCCAGGACATAAATAGGTACTACAATTGTCAATATTTTGTGTCAACCTGAGAAGTTTAGAAGCTTAACTAAGTAACTCAGCTATTCTAGGTCATATGGTGTAGAGGGCATGCCCTACAGTGGGTGTTTACCCTCTAGGATACTGCAATGGTTGATTCATTGTGTCCACTTGAGAAGTTTAGTAGTTTAAGTAACTAAGCAGGGGGAGAAGGGTCATTGTTTTGTAAATATTTAAGCCTCTGAAAGAGGAAGGCCCAGAGATGATGAGAATGCTAAAGGTGCCCTAGAGCCTGGAGCCTACTTATCATAGAAGGGAGGAAAAGAGGCTTGTTCCCCTCCTTTTTTCTTTTGTTGCTTTTACTGCCTTCTACCGTCATGAACTATTACCTCTCTGCCAAGCCACCTAGTTTTGGAGCTAGTGGATTATGGACTGAAAGCTCTACAAACTGTGAACTAAATAAACCTTTCCCTCTTTAACTTTGGGTGTCAAGTATTTTGTCTCAGCAATGAGAGAAAAGTAACTAAGGCAGCTACCTCACCTTTCCTTATTCCATATGAGTGGACAGAATATGCAGCTACTGTCCTTGAGGAACCAGAAGGGCAGTTTCCTTTCCTCCAGCAAGAGAACATGAGCTGTTGATAGCTGAAAGCATAAGGCATGTGTGGGGATCTGCATTATGTCTATGTTCCCTCTTTCCTCTGTTCCTTAATGTAAAAGACCCTTACCCATCTGTGTACAGCAAGGCAATGATGGGGGCCTCTATGTATGTCCTGGAGTTAGCTTTGTGTCAATACTTATTTACTAAGTAAATAAATAAATTAAAACCTTTTAAATCCCTGCAAATTCACCTAGAAGACTTCATTGATGAGGAAACTTTTTCCCCAGAAGATCTGCTACAATTCTGGAACCAATAGTAAGTCTAGCACTTGAGTCAAGATCTGCTTTCTCCCTGTCCTGAGACAGTTTGACTAAAGCTCTCATATATGATTTAGCCACAAAGATGGAGCTTCCTAATCTTTTCTTATCAAATCAAGGATAAGATAGCCCAATAAAACAGGCCACCAGCATTTCTTGCCTCAGAAATTCCAGCTGTAGAGACTAGACTAGACTAATTGTAGAGACTAGCCATACAGCAATTAGAGGTCAAGAGCTCCCACTTTAGACTCAGCCTCATTTGCACAGTTCAGGTTAAAACCCAGAAATAGGAGGATTAGAATTTCTAGGCTAATCACCCCCACTCTGCTATGATTCTCAAATTCAATTTTCATGTTGAGAAAAGCAAGAAGGGAAGACTAGCAGATGCCATCCTTGCCACACAGAAAAAGAAAGGAGTAGCTCAGAGATTTTTCCAGGGAAGGAGGTCCAGAAAAACACAGTGCTCTGAAGCTTTCTCTGAGCATAAGCAGGCCTGGTCTGTGGGAAATTTCTACTTAGAGAATAAAGGAAACTTTATTATTTGGAGCCATACATCATAAAAAATATTAAAAGAAGGTTTTCAGGAAAAAAGCAAGTGACTCTATAGTGATAGAAATCCAAATAAAAGGACAAAGATCAACATGGTATATAGCATGCATAAATGTAATATATTTAACAGAAAGTACCGAGTAGATAGTTGGGAGAAAATTTGTATTGAAACAAAGAGATGAATGTAGATGTAGGCTTGTGCCCACATAAATGAAGACAAAGAAACAGGGATTGTAACTCTGAAACCTCTTTAAAGTTGTACTTTCTTCTTGTGGTTCTTTAAAAGAATAAAGCTTAAAAACATATATTAATGTGAATTGGCTTTGATGCATATAGCTTTAATGTATATGGCAGTATTAGCATGAAAAAAGGAGAAAGAGTCAATAGAATTTTATAGTTGGATGAGTAGCAATTCTTTATCTTACCGAAATTAATTTATCATAAATCTGAAGCATATTATGACATCACACATGCAAAAATTTTATATATATGTATATATATAATAGATGTTAAATCAATGCTCTAACAATTAAACTTATGACACTAGTAAAAGAGGAGCAAAGTAAATCTATAGGAAGCATAAGAAAGAAAATAATACTTCATTTTGATTATTCATGGAGAAAAGTTAATGAAATAGGGAATACTAAATGGAGGAAATCACCAAACTTATACACAAGATGATTATTTGAAAAGTTCAACAAAATTCACAATCTCTTAACTATACTGTCAAAAGACCAAAAAAGTCAAAACAAAAGAAAAATATCCAGAAGAATCAAATTGCTACAATGATGAATAAAACAACAGGCACAACTACTGCGCTACACAAATATAAAGTGCTACTTGGTCATATTACAAACAACTGTATCATAGCAAATTAAGCTCCATTGCCAAATTCCTAGGATACAACCTGAAGGTACACCCCAAATTTAAGGTTTTTCCTCTTTTCTTTCCTGTCAGTTTGCTTTCTCCCTGGATCCTGCTCCAAACTGTAATGAGCACCTGTGAAGTGAGTTAAAATGCACAGACCATTTCCCTGTGCACTCTCCATTCCTAGGTTATGGCAGAGGTCACAGTTAAAAAACAACAGTAAGGAAAATATATTAACAGCCACTGTTTGTGATGGTAAAGAATGTTGAGAATTTCAAAGAGATTCTGATCAGTTATGTGTTCTTAGATTCCAGGTCCAGTTGTATGGGATTTCTAGGTGAAGATCAGATGCTCAAAACCATTGTTCAAGAAGTGACCATTTTTCAATTCTACTGGACAACACTGGTTTCTGTCTGCATTAAATAAGTAACAAGTTTGATGAGTACTTTTGGATTGAATTGAAACTATGTAAATAATCATGTTGATGAAAAATTATGCTGCTTTTAATGATTTTGGAGGCATTATAGAATATGCTTCATGAAATATTTCAGTCCCTTCCACTCTTTCTAATGTTTGTTGGGGACAGATGAAAACATACTTTAAACCCCACTTCAACTGACAGAGTAAATGATACACTCTCATATGTCAAATTTTGATTCATGTTGAAAAAGAACATGTGTGTATACATGCTAATTTTTACTGTCTTTCCAATTCAGCACATTAACTGCCTTGAGACAAGGAAACCTGAGTCATTACAGTAATAAGCAAAATGGCCTTGGTGTCTACTCTATGGCAAGTGGTGCACTAAATTATTTATGAGTGTTGTTAGATTCTCTTCCATGTATACATATGATGTAGGTCTTATCATCTGCATTTTGCATACCCGTAAATACAGTTAAAGTTGTGGTTTTAATAGCAATTTGTCAGAGCACAATTTCCTGATAGCAGTTGATTTATGGTTTCCTGAAATGATCAGTTAGTAGTGCATTGAAAGATGGTCAGACTAGATTCATTAAGGGCTCTATGTTTTGCAAAGTGAGCTAAAATTTTCTAATCATATGTGTTTCCTCCTTTATTTTTCCTAGTTTGAATAGTCCTCTAATGAATGTAAGTCCCAAGTATTCTCCATTTTTAGTCCTAAATGAGATTTCTGGAGTCAATTGAAGACCACTTGAATATATCCTCATATTAGACTCAGTCAGATGGCAAGTGAAAGCCCCTGTAGAGGATATCAATGTCCCATATGGCAACGTGGCACATGTCTGAAAAGAAAGACAAAAAGAAAAAAAATTGGTAGTTGGAGGGGCTCTCGGATGACCAGTGCTCTAAGTGGAACAAAGAGCCATGAGTACAAAAGCTCAAGACCTACATTGGCTCCAAGAAGGAGGTGGTTATGGTTCTCAGCAGAGTGCTAGGGAAGAGAAACTTTGCAGGCATGGCTGAAAGGAGAAACAGAGCCTTCTACATCAGACACAGGGCCCTCCAATTAGCAGTATAATGCATAAAGTTCATGTATGCAAAAATAGCACCTTTACTGCTAGGAAGATATAATTCTTTTTGAGTGCCATCTTATGTCTGAGATGCTATCTTATGTCTTGGCCCTGGAATCTCACAGGCTCTTGGTCAAGCCTCTACTGCAGTTGTTGGGGGGGGTCAATTCTGATATAAAATATCATGTGGAGATTCATCAGCACCTTAGCCAGAATCAATCACATTTTTTGTCCAGTTAAGGGAAGATTGGCTTCAATATAGCCAGCTCTATATGTCATAGTGAAAAGAACTGAAGTAAAGGTCTGGTTAAAGATGGGGCTAAGTTGCCTCATTTCTCAGGGAAAGGCAGCATATAGCAGTCTCCCACAAAAGCACAGTACTTGCAAATAAACTAAACATTAAGGTAAATGGTGTTTTCCTAATACTAAGAGCTGGAAGGAAGATTGTGTGTTCTATTTGTCTGTTACATAACAGAAAAATTACCTCCTCAGGATAGTTGTTTTTTAAATGCTGGTCATGAAGAAGCTACATTTCTTCCCTTTCCTATTGATTTAATTTGCAGTCCAGGGAACCTTTTATGATTCTAATATGCACTTGTTGATCATATTAATTAACAATTTAATATATACATTTGCTGTTTTCAAAGATTGTCTCAAATACTGTCATCCAAATGACAGACAGACTATAAACTTAAGGTGCAGAATTATTTTATATATCAAAGTACTTGTCATAAAAGATCTTTCTGGATCATTGGTGAGAATGTAAACCACTACAACCACTGTAGAAATAAGTATGTAGATTCCTCAAAAATGCTGAAACTAGAAATTCCATTTGACCCAGCTATTCCTTTTCCAGATATGTTCCTAAAAGAATTAATGACATCATGTTATAATGAGACATAGCTACCCATGGTTATAACAGCCAAATTCACAATAGTTAAATCTTAGAAGCAACCTACATGTCCAAATGATAAGGACATTGTGGCATCTATTTACAGTAGATCACTACTCTGCAGCAAAGAAAGACAAATGAAACATTTGTAAGAAAATGGATATGATTTAGACCACAATCTTGTACACATGAAGTAAATCAGACATACTCATTTAAAATAATGGTTTCTTTTTCATGAGAAACCCAAGGTATAATTAATGAAATAAAAGTAGACAATATTAAAAAGGAAGATAGATCTTTCTCAAATGGGAAGGTGATCAAAAGATGAAGAAAGAAGGGAGAGAAAGGATATAAAAAACAGAATTTAGGTATTCTATGTACATGTTCCTAGTCAACATAAGAAATGTAAGCATTATATGCTGCCAATATTCAACCAAAAAAGGAATGGGATCAAGAGATGAAGGGAGGAGGAAGAGAAGAGTTTGGAAATTATAAAAAAAGAAATCAAAATGCATTATATACTACAAACATGTACTAATCACAGACACATAATCATTGTGGTTTTAAATTTAGGTACCAAAACATAGCTTGCGATCTTTGAAATAGCTGGTCTTGCTATCAGATATAACAAACAAACAGCACAAAACCTAACCCAACAAACCAATGCAAATGATCCAGGTCTTCAAAACAAAACAATAGGAAATTAAAAATGGCTACTACCTTCAGAAGAAGATACGGTACTCATTTTGGATTTATTATTGTTGTGTCTGAAGTCCTTTATTGCATTCATTGTTTTGTTTTATTGGTTCTGTTCTGTTCTGTTCTGTTCTGTTCTGTTCTGTTCTGTTCTGTCCTGTCCTGTCCTGTCCTGTCTGAGGGTATCTGAAGCTATTTTGAGGACAGCAAGAGCCATTATGGTAATCATTGTTGATTTAGTGTTGTTTTGAAGTCCTGTGTCACTTAAACTGGTTTGTTTTGATTGGTCTTATTCTGTTTTATTTTTGTTGGTTTTATCCTCTTTAAAAATTTTAGATACAAAGTTGAAAGTATTTAGTAGTATCAAATGAAGTAGCACAGCATTATTTTGGTTGTGTCTCTGAGTTTCCATTCAGAAAGACAGGCATTTAAGTCAGTGAGCTCAGTAAAGAAGGACTACCCTCAGTTAGGAATGTACCATTGAGTCAGCTGGGGCCTGGAGAAAGCAAGGCAGAGAATTTTAAGCACCCTTCTGAAGCAAGGGTATACTGCTCCCCTGCTATTGGACACCAAAAATCCAGGTGTTCATGTCTCTGGATTTGGATGGAGCCAATTTCTGGCATCATAAAATCTGTAGATTAAACTTTTTTTTTTTTACCTTTTCCCTTTATTATAGTAAAGCTTATATGAAAATTACACACCTCTGGTAGGTGACAATTTAAGAAGTTTTAGATCAACTCTTTCTCATTCTTTTTTGGAAATTCTCTGCCTTACATCTCCCTCACCTTGTATTCAATTTACCTCTGTAATACAGTAGTTAATCATAGAATTCTGATGATTTCTTAGAAAAAATTACATCAGCCAGACATGGGGGCCATGCACCTGTAATCCCAGCTCTCCAGAAGGAGAGGAAAGAGTATCACTATGAGTAAAATGCCATCCTGGGCTCCAAAAGGAGCTAAATTCCAGCCTGAACTGAATAGCAAAACCCTGGCTCAAAAAAATTAGACCAAAAAAATTGCTTTTGTATCTTTTAGGGATGTAGATAATTTGAATGAAACAGGTATGGGCAAAGTTCCTTTATCTTCCTTTTTTCTGTTATGTGTAACTTTGAGGCATTACTAAACAAATTAACATGAGAATTATGTTTTACATCCACTATAATTTTATAAACATGTGGCAAATGATTTTCATAGTGTCAATTACTTACCATTTTATCAGAATTGGTCCTACAAGGAGACTCATGTGTTCCTTACACATTCCACTGAGTTGAAGGAAAATACTTGAGTAGATATTCATGAGGTACATTGACCTTGATGCTTCCTGGGAGATTCTTGGCTGTGGAGTGGCTGAAGATGTAGGAACAGAATTCTGCCACTTGTACAGACTCAGGATGCAGTTCATCATTATGCAACATCTCAACCTGAAAAAATTTCTTCTTGTCAATGTGTGACTCAAAGATAAAGCATTTCCTTCTGGGAAAGAACTTCTTCATACACAGGACAGGAGAAAATTCGAACACTGAATTGTTTGGTTGCTACCTGGAATAGCAAAAATAGGATTTTTAAAATATAATATAAGGGAACAGTTATTAAGACTGCACAACAGATTGCACATCTTAGAATGAGAGAGCACATATTATTTATTTAATTCTATATTGTAAAATAATAGACTCTCTCAGAGTGGAGCTGGTTATTCTTTCTGAGATACCCTTAGTGATGGAAAGGATGCATCTTGCACTTTGAAGATCCCTCTGTTCATGGTAGTTGCGCTTGGCATATATTCTGGAGGGTATTTGCCTGTTTTGCACAGGTGTTTCAGGCCCAGGGCTGACTGCTTCCCATACAGTGCACATCCTCAATCTTATGAGACAATTTCCCCATGCTTTTACAGATATTGATACACAGACAAGCATCTTCAATTGTATTAAATAATTAGTGCTAATGTGAATACAAACAACAATACAAACTTTTCTATGCTTCGTTTGTTTGTTTTCTGAGTAAATAGTTATAAAAATAATTGGGAAAACGTGGAACTTTGCTCCCAGGTGGTGAGACCATGCCCTGCATCTGAAACAACCCCAAGGCACAGGAGAGGAACAGGAGCCTAACAGGGCTATGCCCAGTGAACTCTAAGCAGGGAGCAGGGCCCAGAATCCAGCCATGGGCTCTGACGAGCACTGCAGTGGAATCCAAGCAAAGGGGAAAACTTGGAACTTTGCTCCCAGGTGAACCTTGGACTACAGAGGATTAACAGTGCTAACTTGAAGGGAGATTCACTAACTGCCTCACCCAAACAGAAGATCTCAGCAGGAACCAGTCAGTGTGGTGAGTATACCCCTAAAATAGAGGTATACAGTTGGTAAATAGGTCTAGTAGTAAAGCTCCTCCAACTAACTGTAAGACCTTGGTGAGCCTGACAAGAGTGTGGGTGACCCATTCCTGCACTCAGAAAACTCAGGCAGAGTGAGGAGCTTGCAAAGAAGGAGTGCCCCAACTTGAAGAAAATTAAAGGGGCTTATGAGCCACACAGGCACACAATAGGAACACAGTACAGCCTCAGCCAATACAAACACTATAGACAGGGAGATATGATGACCTGGAATAACCTGAAGATAAAGTAATAGCAGGAACGAAAAATTGACCTACATCAATACTACTAGGCTTCTCAGCCCAGGAAACATACAGGACTCACCCAACAGGCTCCACAACAGCAAGTCAGGTGACCAGCTCACCTATTCATTGTTGGACACAGCAATTGAACAAACTTCAACCTTACATTAGTACCCAACATACACACTATCAACAGTTGACACTAGCGGGACTGAAGGACTAAACACTAACTTGAAAGAGGAAAATGGCAAAAAAAAAAAAAAAAAAAAAAAGCAAAATGCAATCTCAAACATCTAGTCCACCAGGAGCAAGCACAGAAGACATTGAAATAGAGGACTTCAAAAGTAACACACTGGAAATCTCTGAAGAGATAGCGAGTGAAATAAAAAAATAACTCAATGAGGCTACAGAGGAAATCAAATTAGAAGTACTCTCCCATGTAAAGTTAGAAACAACAAAGTTAGTAAAGGAATTGTTGACTGCAACTAGAGAAGGAAGAGAGAAAAAAGTACAGAAGCATGGGAAACGGATTGAAACTTTGAATGAATAATATAGAAACAAGCAGAATTCATGAAGCAAACTCAAAGAGACATCCAAGAAACAAAATATTCTATTCAAAGTGTGCAAAACTGTTTAAATGAAGCTGAGGATAGGATTTTGGACCTTGAGGACAGGATCACCATTAGAGATCATGAAAGGATAGAACTTTTAAAAATAACAAAGCAGCATGAAATGACAATCCAGAAGCTTAAAGATGATGCCAAGAGTAACAATATAAGATTAATAGGCATTAATGAAGATGCAGGAGTCAATGCAAATGACATAACTAAAATATTCACAGCAGGAATAGGAGAAAATTTCCCAAACATGGGGAAAAAATCTGATATGCAGATAAGTGAGGCATATACAATGGCAAACAGTCACAACCAACATAAATCTAAATACAAACACATAATAAATAAGATCTCAGACATACAGGATAAAAATAGAACACTAAAAGCTGTTAGAGAAAATACACAATTCATCTATCAAGGAAAGGCCGTTAGAATCACAGCAAATATTTCAGCACAAATTCTCAAGTCAAGATGAACTTGGAGTGATGTATTTCATCACTCCAACTTTGAAAACAACTTTCAAACCAGACTGATGTACCCAGCAAAACATTCATTCAAATTTAATGGAGAAACAAGATGCTTCCATGACAAAGATCAACTGAAGAAATTCACGATCACCAAACCAACCCTAAAAGGAGTACTGAAACACATAGTAAACAGAGATAAAAATAACCACAATCTCCAGAAAAACAACAGAAACAAACCACTAGGTAGGACAAGCAATTAAATAAGGGAGGAAAGCAGAAAGAAAACAACTGAAACATAACATGGCAAAGCCAAACCAATACATATCAGTGATATCTATAAATGTAAATGGCCTCAATTCACCTAGCAAAACAAATAGGTTGACAGAATGGATCAAGAAACATGATCCCACAATATGCTGCATACAAGAAACACAACTGGTCCAAAATGAAACTCATAAATTAAAAGTCAAAGGATGGAAAACAGTATTCCATACAATAGGAACCCAGAAAAAAGCAGGGATAACCATTCTATTTGCAGACAATGTGAACTTCAAACCTAAAATGATTAAAAGAGATAAAGAAGGTCACTACATACTTGTTAGTGGAAAAATTCAAGAGAAAGAGCTAACACTTATAAATATATATGTACCAAACACAGGAGCACACAACTATATAAGACAGATACTAATTGACATGAAAAACCAAATACACAAGAACACAATTATAACAGGGTACCGTAACACCCCATTGTCACAAAATATAGATCAACTAGACAAAAAGTCAGCAAAGAAATAGTAGAACTGAATCATACTTGTGAGCAATTGGACTTAGTAGATGTTTACACAGTGTTCCACCCAACCACATTAGAATACACATTTTTCTCAGCAGCACATGGGATATTCTCAAAAATAGATGATATATTATCCCATAAAACATTTTAAGTAAATGCAAACATATTGAAATTATCCCATGTGTGATATCTGACCACAGTGCACTGAAACTGGAAATAAATGGCAAAAGAAATGTGAAACTAGTGAAATCCCTACGTATTTATTTGTTGACTGAGTCACATCAACACTTAAAATCATGTACCATGATTCCTTTAAGTATAATTCCTTTATTCCTAGTGTCCATTTCCTTCTGCGTAGTTTCATGCTTCCTAAAGCCATGTTGAAGTCATTTCTCATTTTTCTCTAAGGATATCATCCTTCGTTCAGTGAAGAATATTTAAATTCTCAGCAAATTGTCCTACAAGCTACACAAACAGTGAAGCATTCCTTCCAGAAGATCCCTTTCCACGCGGGGGCGACCCTGAGTCCAGCCCTCGGGTGGGGACCGCTGCGGAGCGGTTTCACTCAGAGCCCGGCAGGCGGCGCTGTCCTCCAGCTCAGCGGGGACCAGACGCCGCCCTAGAGCGGGAGGGCACAGCCTTCTCTGCCCTCCAAGTGTCAGGGACTAAATACCCAGTGCAGGGGCCAGGTCCAGTGTTCTCACGCGGGACCAGCTCCATGCACAGAGCGCAGGCTCCAGCCCAGACACAGGGACTGAGAACCCCCGCCTGACCTGCTCCGGTTCTCTTCTTCACTGAGGTTTCCTCCCCACAGGGCAGGTGAGGAGTCAGGCAGCCACCACCCTCGCCCAGGGCAGAGCAGAGCTGCCAGATTTTCCCCAGGGCGGGAGGCGGTCCCAGGAAAGCACAGAGCTAGGAAGCTCTCCCCAAGGGGCAGGCTGTGACTGCAATGGCAGGAGGGCAGTTTCTGCTTAAAGACTTGAAGAGAATGTATCCTTTATAGAGCTACTTCATAAGAAATATACTATGGAGGATTTTCAGGGGTAGAAAAGAAGGCACCCTGGATAGTAATGCAAATCCACATAGAAAAACAAAGATCATGATTGGGAGGTGTATGTAATTATACAACAGAACATAGATGTATGTTTCTTCTGTCTCCGCTACACTGGTTAAAAGGACAATTGCATGTGTATAGTTGCATTGCAGGGTGCATCGCATGTGGCAGTGTAATAGGTTTAGCAAGGTAGGTGGGAGCGAAGGTGTGTTGGAATAGATGACACTAGATGTTCACCTGAACCCACAGGAATAAATACAAAGGACCAGAGATTAAGGGTACCGATTAATTACAAAACCAAGAAAGTCTGTAATTAATTAATTTCATTTCAACCCTGTTGGAAAATTTTCAGTGTACAATAAATACTGTGTTTTGTAAAAATTTTAATTTTTGTTAGAACATGTTTGCAGTACATGCTGAGTACATTCATTTTAGGAAGTTGGTGTATGTACAAAACACGTCTTAATTCTGTTTTTCATTCCTTTGAACTCCTTGCTTTCCCCCACCTTCCATCTCTTGGACCTTCTATTTTGCAAAAGATCTACCTCTTTTTTATTATCTTTTATTTTTCTCTATAATGTATTTGTATTTTGAGTTTTTCATATAAGAAAAGTCATAGGATATTTAAACATGTGGGCTTGATTTATTTCATTTAACAATATGATCTCAAGGTGCATTCATTTTTTTTTTACAAATGACTCAAGTTTATCCTTTCTTATGGTGAGCAATATTCTATTATGCATGAATATCACTTTTTAATCCATTCATTCTTTATTGGGCATATTGGCTTCTCAGATTTAA
This sequence comes from Hydrochoerus hydrochaeris, assembly GCA_004027455.1. Taxonomy (NCBI): domain Eukaryota; kingdom Metazoa; phylum Chordata; class Mammalia; order Rodentia; family Hydrochaeridae; genus Hydrochoerus; species Hydrochoerus hydrochaeris. The sequence continues at coordinate 67,552 of PVLA01008211.1, forward strand.
CTATTGTACATTGTGCTGCTATATATACATGGGTCCGGATGCAGGACTGCAATCTGATGTCTTTAAGTCTTTCAGGAAGACACCAGGAGGGGTTGAATGGAGCTCAGTGTCTAACTGTGAAGTTAATTAAAATGTGCTGACCTTTTTGCTGAGCACACTCCATTTGCAGTTTATGGGAGAGGTCACAATGACTAAAACATGGCTCTCAGGAAACTGTAAAACAGAATGGCAGGATTGCAAGCAACCACGTCACAGTCAAGAAATGAGGCTCTGAGGAATCATATTTTTTTAGAGTCAAAGCCCAAGATGCCAGGGACCATCTAGACCAAGATGAGATGTCCACAGATGAGATGGAGACCTGGCCATTTCTCAGCACTAATGAGCTCTTCTGGTGCCCAACAGCCTGAGATGAATAATGAGCCTTCAGTCAGTGCCCCTGACTGAGTGACTCAATGCTGTGGCAGCTGACACATGGTTATAGATGATGCTCTTTTGAAGGATTTTGAAGACATTAAGGTGTTTGCTCTAGGAAATATTTGCCATCCCTCCCCTGGCTCCCAGTGTCACTGGACTTCTCTGTCTCCTTTCCTAGGGTGGCAGCAGTGACACACCTTCATAGGCAAGTTTTGGTTCCTCTTGGGAAAGCTCATGTATTTGTAGGGTCATTTTCTCCCAATTAAATCTCACTGTTTGGCTACCTTGAGGCAAGGAAGCTGGAGTGTGTGTGACCAGAAGTGACAGGCCCCTGGGGTCTCCTATAGGCAGCAAGGTGTTATGTTACAAATGTTAATGAATTTTTCTTTTTATGTGCTTATGATATAGCTGTCAGTATTTGCACTTTTCCCAGCACAGTGCATACAGTTTAAAGATGGCTAATGTAATTTAATATCTGCTTATCACCTGGTTTTTGTTGTACCCCAAAAGGCTGCACCCCAAAATAAAATGAAAATTGTAAAAAGGCAAAAAGAATAAATAGGCCAAGACGTCTTGGAGGAAAAAGAAAAGAGCACTTTATTATTTATTTATTTAGGCAGGTATCCAGCCACACAGTGTGAGGGTGGGATTTACACTGCTGTGCAACTGGGATAAGATTTGGGGGTGGTTTATAAAGGGAAAAAACCCACAAAGATGTGGGGGGCCCACTCCTGTGCATTCCTGAGGAAATGGGACCTCCTGTTTTCTCCTTTTTAAAGGTCAAGGAGCATGGCACATACAGAACAGAATGGCGGTGCTAAGAGTTAGAGTACAACACAAACCACCCCCAAATCTTAGCCCAGTTGCACAGCAGTGTAAATTCCACCCTCATCCTGTGTCACTGGATACCAGCCTAAATAAATAAATAATAAAATGCTCTTTTCTTTTTCCTCCAAGATGTCTTGGCCTTTTTATTCTTTTTGCCTTTTCACAATTTTCATTTTATTTTGTGGTGCAGCCTTTTGGGGTACAACATTTAGGAGCTCTCTGGGATTAACCCCAAGGACCCCCAAAAGGCACCCCCCCCTTTTCTTTTCTCAAGTCATTTCATTGGGTCTGTACTCTGTAAGTATCTTTTTTATGTATGCTTTTCCTTGGTTCATTTGTATTTTGGCATGCATTTGCATTTGGTAGAGGAGCCTGAGTGCTCTTTCTACACTGGAGAGGGATGCCCTCCGGGTTTGGGGGCATTTTGCCCATTGGTACGATTGGGTATTTACCCATTCATAATTTGAATTGTCGGGTATTGGAATTTACCTGTTTGTAGTTTGGGAACCAGGAACTGCTTTTCGCTAGACTTCATTCCAGATCTAACCTTTCTTTCTAGGATGCCCAAGAGGGGATGGAAGAGGATGTATGTGCATTGTAGGTGGTTTTGTATCTTCTGTGTTGCCTTACTGTGTGTGTGTTTAACCGACCATTTTCTTACTAGTCACCATGGGACAAGGATCTTCATCTGTGCCTTTAACTTCTCTAACTCTAGTTCTTAATCATTTTAAGGAATTTAAGCAAAGAGCCCAGGAATATGGAGAACCTATTCATCCCGGGAGGCTTCATGTGCTCGCTTCCTTGGAGTGGCCTCGCAGAGTCCCTGAATGGCCATCTGTTGGTAGCTTCAACACGGCTATCACGGAGGCAGTCCAGAGATACATCTTTGGCCCTCCAACTCATCCTGACCAAATTGTCTATATACAGATTTGGATTGATCTTATTTTTGATTCTCCTCCTTGGTTAAGAAAGTTTGTTAAGGCTTCCAGGCAGCAGCCCAGTAACCCTCCATTGCTAGCACTGCTAAGAGAGAAACCAAAACCTAAATCACCTACCAGTCCTACCAGAGGGCGACATGGAGGAGCTGCTACTGGCCACTTACCGCCTGTGGGCGCCACCCTCGGCACCACCAACACCGCCAGAAGAAGAGGAACCTTCTCATCGTCCACAGAGCCCTATCCAGACCAGGAGCCGACCACACCTGGAGTCACCAGACTCCTCCTCCACAGCCCCCAATCCCACGCTTTGCCCCTGGCAGAAGGGAAGCGAGTCAAGAGTTGGATGCCCAACTCTAAGCCCCCATTTTTGTCTATGTTCCTTTCTCTACTTCCTATCTATATAATTGGAAAAGGCAAAACCCACCATTCTCTAAAGACCCCCAAATTCTCATTTCTTTCTCAAAATCCATTTTCTCCACCCATCGTCCCACTTGGGATGATTGTCCGCAGATACTGCAGGTATTATTCACCGCCGAGGAGAGAGAGCGCATTCAGGCATTGGGACGAAGGGCAGTGCTGGATCCAGATGGAAATTCATCCTCGGACCCAGATCACCTGAACCAGAATTTCCCTTTATCTCAACCTGACTGGAACTTCAACACCACAGAAGGTAGGGAGGCTCTAGCCCAGTATCGCCAGTTGTTCCTTAGAGCCCTCAGAGGCACCGCCAAGAGACCCACAAACAAATCTGTCCAAGGTTTCAGAGGTAAAACAATTGGCTACTAAGTTTCTGGTACTAGAGCAGTTATTGGAGGCCTATCATATTTATACACCCATAGACCCGGTCGTGCCTGAGAATGCAAGGGCATTAATATCGCCTTTGTTACTCAATTGGCCCTGGATGTTAAAAAAAAGTTGCAAAAACTTGAGGGATTTGAAGGGATGCCCCTTAGTCAGCTAGTAGAAATTGCTCATAAAGTATTTGATAATTGGGAGAGCTTGCAGGAGATCAGTGGTGGTAAAAAGGTAACCAAGGTGCTAGAAATCTTGAGTTCCAAAAGCCTGGAACCCAAGATTACCGACCAGTGCAGGATCTCAGAGAGGTAAACAAGTGAGTTGAGACTCTCCACCCTACTGTGCCCAGCCCCTATATGTTGCCAAGCTTGCTGAGCCCAGATTGAACTTGGTACTCGGTACTGGACCTGAAGGATGCTCTCTTTATCGTGCCCATCGCTCCAGTAAGCCAACCTGTTGATTTTCTGGTAGACTCGGGAGTGGCTCATTCTGTTTTGACATGGCAATTAGGGACTCTGACAAAAAGAAACTGAAAGTATTAGGAGCCACTGGTACTGAAAAGGTCTATCTGAAACTGCAAGCCTGGCTTGCCAGACCTGAGCAGAAGACTATCTCTCCTGAGTTTCTCTGGGTGCCAGAGTGTCTGGATCCCCTTTTAGGGCAGGACCTTTTACACAAACTAAAGGTCCAACTCAGTTTTGAGGCAGTGGCTCCAACCATGACGCTAGGCTCTGAAGCACCTGTACTGGTTTTGCCTGATTTACACAAGCCTTTCTCTCTATGTTGATAAAAAAGGGAACATAGCTAAAGGAGTATTAACTCAAAGCTTGGGACCTTGGCAACATCCAGTGGCCTGTCTCTCCAAGAGACTTGATAATGTGGCCACTGGGTGGCCTCCCTGTCTGCGAATAGTAGTTGCAGTGGCCTTATTGGTAAAGGAAGCCCAAAAGTTAACTTTTGGACAGAGGCTTACTGTTGTTTCCTCACACTCGCTGGAAAATCTAATCAAGGCCCCACTGAGCCAATGGCTGTCCAATGCCAGGATTATGCATTATCAGGCCCTACTTCTAGACCCTGCTTCCTTTGGTTACAAGACAACTGCAGTGTTGAATCCTGCTGCATTGCTGCCTGATGGTGATCCTTCAGTGTCTCTCCATGACTGTTCTGAGGTAATTGTTCACCTCCAAAGTCTCTGACAAGATTTGACTGATGAGCCCTTGCCTGAGGCCCCCTCATACTTCTCTGAGGGGAGTAGCTATATCCATCAAGGTAAGACAGTTGCAGGCGCAGCAGTTATTACTGAATCCCAAGTTTTGTGGGAGCAAGCCCTGGAGCCAGGTACATCTGCTCAAAAGGCTGAGCTTATTGCTCTCACTGAGGTTCCCAAACTGGCAGAAGGGAAGCGAGTCAATATCTATACTGACAGCAGATATGCATTTACAACAGCCCACGTCCATGGAACCATTTATCAAAAACAGGGCCTGTTGACCTCTGGGGGACAAAAGTTCAAAAATGCCCCCCAGATACTTGATCTACTGGCTGATATCTGGATGCCAGAAAAGGTTGCAATTATACATTGTAGGGCCCATGATCCTGTTATGAGGGGAAACAACGTGGCAGATGCCAAAGCCCAAAAGACAGCTGCAAAGTCAATGGGGACTGAGATGGCCCTGACATTATTGTTGATTCCTCCCACTTTGTCGGAATCTATATATACATCTAGCAACCCAGCTCCAAGCCAAGCCTAATATCCCTGGAGGCTGGTATCAGCTGCCTGACAAGCGAGTCCTATTGCCAGAGGTACTCGGGAGGGAACTTATTCAACAGACTCATAGGTCAGCTCCTTTGGGAGGATCAAAACTGGCTGATCTCTTTCAGAATGATATTTTATTGCTCAATTGTCCAAGCTTGCCCAGTCTGCAAGCCTCAGATGCCCACAATGTCAACTTATAAATCCAAAGCAACAACTGCTGATTGAGACAATGTTTTCAAGGAACCATGCCAAGAAAACATTGGGAAATAGACTTTACTAAAATGGAAAAGCTGGGGCTACAAGGACATAAATATTTGTTGGTAATGGTAGTCACTTTCACTGGCTGGGTAGAAGCATAACCTACCAAGTCAGAGTCAGCTCTCATAGTAGTAAAAATCTCTTAGATTATACACCGATTCAGCTTGCCTTTATCTATGGGGTCCGATAATGGCCCAGCATTCATAGCCCAAGTGACCCAAAAATTAATTCAGGTTTTACAGGTTGATTGGAAACTTCATTGCAGCCTCAAAGCTCAAGACAACTAGAAAGGATAAATAGGACTTTAAAAATGGTGATAACTAAAATGGCCTTAAAAACTGGTGAAGACTGGGTGAGTCTCCTTCCTTTTGCCCTCTTGCACGCGTGTTGTACTCCCTATGTTGCTGGAATTTCACCTTTTGAGACACTATCTGGGAGACCTCCACACCTCATCCCTAAGATATCTGAGAAAAAGCTTGCTGATCTTGCTAACCAGGACCTTATTAAGTCCCTCCAGGCAATTCAGCCCATCTTGACTTCAACTCACCGCTTATTCAAACAACAGCACCCAGCACCTGAGGCCTTTTCAAGGGATGACCAACCTGCTGCTGACCCCAGAATGTTAGTCCTCATCAAACAGCAACACTGGGAATCCCTTGAGCCTCACTGGGAGGGACCCTATACCATGGTCCTCAGCACCCCAACTGCAGTCAGGGTCACTGGAAAGCCTGCCTGGATTCACTACATGCACATGAAGTTTGTCCTGATGTCCAATGATGACCACCCTCCAGATAAGTGGACTGTGCAGCCCTAAGAACCCTTTAAAGCTTAAGATAACCAACTGCTTTTAATGTTGTTGCTTGTTTGTGGCTTCCCTTTGGGAGCCCTGTGAGCCCCTGTTCACAACACTGTTTATGGGACCTGGTTAATAACTGACTATAATACTGGTGAGATGTTGGCAACTAATGCAACTGTCCAAGATGTTGTAACCCTAGACCTTTGATTTCTACTGAATAGGGCCCGCACTGATGGTTTACTATTATTCAAGAGTGTAAAGGGACATCAAATGCAGTCCAGCTTCCAAAGATCTGTGGTTGTTCTTCCTTTCTTTTTAAATTTTATTTTATTTTTTAATGGCAGCTAAGGGTATTCAGATTACAGTTAAATTGTGGCCTTTTTAAAAAGATATTTTCTTAGATTATTTAGAACATACAGGCCTCATATTTTTAATCTGATGAAATACGTATGAAATTAATGAGTTTTTCTGATTATAGATTCATCATGACTTCAGTACAATCATTTGTGATATTTACAGTATATACTAAAATTCAGAATTTTCCAAATACTGAAATTCTACCAGCATTCTTTGTTAAGCCATGCATACAAAATTTAAAATTTTTATATTGTCACCTAAAATTTACATAAAATATGTTTGAAGTATTTCAAATTTACAGTAAAGTGTAGCATTTTAAGGTAATGAAAACACATGGAATGATTCAATATTTTAGACTACTAAAACAAAATCACTTCAAGGATTTTATTAAAAGTTTTAATGCTATCTAAAAAGCAAGGGGAAGAAAATTGACCAGTAATAAGTAAAAAAAAGAGGGACATAGAAAGTGGTTTTGTCTTCAAGTAAAATGTCTGGCTCTGCCAAAATGTAAAAAAAAAAAAAAAGGATAAGAAAAGCTCAACTTAAAGGTGTGTAGTAAGTTATAAAAAGATTAAGGAGATGTAAATTTTATTTGCCTTGGTTTATAATACCTGCGAGGAACAGGTTTGAAAAGAAACAAATCTGTTCAGAATTTGACAGTATTAGACAAGTTTTGGTAGATTTATTCATAAGACTGGTGAACATTTACTGCAAAATGTTTCCATTAAAATGAGATTATACTCTCAGTATTGTTCATACTCGCCTGAGAAGGAATTCTTCCATTATGCCTGAAAATGTGTTGCTTGGAATTGAGATGGCTAGATCAATAAGATTAAGTATATCTAGTTTCATAATAGGAGACCAAAACTATAGACACCTCACTACACTCATTAACCAAGACCTAGCTAGCCCTGGCAGCTCTGTCTAAATTAAAAGATTCTCTAATCTCCTTAGCTGAAATCGTTTTACAAAATGGCCAAGGCTTGGACCTTTCTTTTTCTAAAAGAGGGAGGTCTCTGGCCTTAGGAGAAACCTGTTGCTTATATACAAACCACTCTGGAGTTATTAGACAAAATATGGCTGCCCTTAAGAAACACCTACAGGAAAGGGAAGAAGCTCAACTGGCAGAAAAAAATTGGTTTAAATGTTGGTCCTCATTCTCCCCTTGGTTGTCCACCCTCATATCAGCAGCCATAGGACCCCTAATAATGCTTTTAGTCGGTGTAACTATCAGTCCCTGTATCATAAATAAGCTGGTATCTTATGTAAAAGGCTGAATACAGGATGTCAAGCTGATGATTTTAGCTACCTCGGGAATGCACAGGTGTGGGCCCCCACATCTTTGAGGTTTTTTTCCCTTTATAAACCACCCCCAAATCTTAGCTCAGTTGCACAGCAGTGTAAATTCCACCCTCATGCTGTGTCCTGAATACCAGCCTAAATAAATAAATAATAAAGCCCTCTTTTCTTTTTCCTCCAAGGTGTCTTGGCCTATTTATTTATTTATTTATTTATTTATTTATTTATGTATTTGCCTTTTTACAATTTTCATTTTATTTTGGGGTGCAGCCTTTTGGGGGAAAAACCTGCAAAGATGTTGGGGCCCATACCTGTGCATTCCTGAGGAAATAGCACATCCTGTTTTCTCCTTTTTAAAGGTCAAGGGGTGTGGCACATACAGAACAGAATGATGGCACTAAGAGTTAAAATGCAAGAACTCCACACAGATGCCCCAGAACACAAAGCACCAGGGACTCAGTCACTCATTTGGGATCACTGAGTCCATCTAGAAAGTAAGTAAGACCTGCACCTGAGAAAGACAAATTACAATGTGCACATGTGTGTGTGTGTGTGTGTGTGTGTGTGTGTGTAGGACAGATGCTTGATTTGCACTGGGCTAGTTCTGAGTGTGAGGATTCACATGCACAGTCCCATCCCTCACAGCACTTACTCTCATGGGTGAGATTGGCCGGGCACTTGAAATGAAGGCAAAGTCCTGAGAGGAGAGGAAGGGAGAAGACAGATTATGGAACTGGAACCAAGATCAAAAAGAGGGACATTTGAGACTTTCAGCAAGTGAGGAATTTGGTTTGCCATCAGTTATGCAAAATGCACTTAATATTTCTAAACATGGCTTAAACAGGTTGTTCTGACTTATATTTAAATATTTTAAACCATCTGTTTTTTTTTTAATTCTACTAACCTCAGAATCACTATAATCATGTAAACCTTACCTTTTTCAGACTGATGTGAGTTCATTTCCCTGGTGTGTTGTTTTGGTTCCTATGACTAACTCATTTCTCTAAGTGAAAATTAGGGTCACTTCTTGATGCTTCTCCACTTTTGAAAATGATGTGCAAATGTGAACTGATAGACAAGATGTTCCTTTTAGTAAATTCATTTCATTTTGGAGCATAGATTTTTGCCATATTCATTCACAATTCTTTTTTTTCTTGAGTCAGGACTGTAACCCAGACTGGCCTTGAACTTGACCTCCTGCCTTACCCTCCTAAGTGCTGGTTTTACAGGCAGAAGGCACTCTTTTCAGCTTTCAAAACTCTAAATCTTTCATTGCTATTTGGTCTTTTTTTTTTTTTTGCTTTTCCATTCTAATTTCATGATATGTATTGATGCATTATTTTTTCTATATTACTTTTAATTGTTAAAAAAACCACATAGCATTTACCATCATAACTATCTTAGGCATCTGTTTCAATAGTGCTAAGACTGTTCACATTCTAGTGCAATAAAGTGTACAAATTTTCTGTCTCCCACAATGGAAACCCCTTATGTGTTAACACCTCCTTCTCCTTTTCCTACATCCCCCTTTGTTTCTAAGAATTTAAGTTTTTTGCTACACCTTTGGGGTGGTGAGACTTAGAGATCACATTGACTGGATTAAGGGAACCTCGGGAACTGGTAAAGCCATGTGTCTGGGTGTCTCTGAGTCTGGCATTTGACTGAGTGAGCTGAGCAGACAAGATGCTCCTTCCATTTCACACGCACGGTCAGGGCAGCACGGAGGGTGTGGAGTTGAAACCTGGATTGCAGGTGTCTTTCTCCTGGAGCGGTGTGTTCTTTTTCTTTGTTTGTGAACCCAGAAACGCAGGTGCTCAGGCCATTGGACTGGGACGGAGTCACACTCCTGGCCTTGTAAGATCTGTTGCTTGTTGAAGGCCATCAGGAACTTCTCAGCCTCCACAGGCACAGGTACTGCTTCTCCTGGTAAATCCCAGGTCATAAGTCTCTCTGTGCTATTGACTGTGTGTCAAAGGAGAATCCTGACTAATACACTCATATAAGTGTGTCATGCTGTACTTGTCTTTCTATGACTGGCTGATTACACTTGTTATGACATACTGTATTCATGGTTGGGCACTGTGGTGTATGCTGGCAATTCCGCTACTCAGGAGGCTGAAGCAGGAAGACTTCCATGAGTTCAAAGCCAGCCTGTGCTATGTAGTGAGTGCAAGTCCAGCCTGATTTACAGATTGAGGCCATTTCTCAAAAAACAGAAAACAAACAAATTAGTGTATTCAGTACTGTTGTTCAGATCTAAAGACTAGTGTCAGAGTGTATTTTAGTACCAGTTTTAGATAGGAATCTAAATTTCTAGCGCATTTTGTTTTAACTCATGACATACAATGATGAACTTAAATCAGCTCAAGAATATCTAACATGGACCTCCTTTCTTTTTCTCCAGAATTCATCCTCAGAACTCTCACTGATATGCTAGTTCATGATGGAACTCACTAAGAACATCTATCAGAGAAAAGTTCATTTTTCTAACTTAGACAGGCCATCTGATTTGAGATCCCTCAGCTAAGGGAGGGTCGCAGTAACAGAGCTCTCGCAACTCTGCCTCAGTGTGAACGGAAGGGGAGCTGAGTGGGACCAAGTGATTATGGGAGGTTTCCACATGGGACACCTTTAACATTGCTGGGAGCCTAATGCCTCCTTCTCTCACCCATATCCACAGGAATCTCCAAACGGGACTATGTTTATCCCTGCAGATGCCATGTGGCTTCTGACTGACACCTGTTTAGTCAATGTCTGCCTGACCATGGTTTGCCAAGGGAAGCTGGACCTTGCATTCTCCCAGGCGATCCTGAGAAACCTCAGCCTGGTTCTTCAGATAGAAGGTGCAAATTCAATACACGACCACACAGCCAAGGAGATCAGAGATTGACTTACAGATCTTGGGTAAGGAGTGTAATGCACAAAATTGTTACAAGTTTCCCATCTAATTAGGGTGAAATCCAGTTTCCATACATGGCCTGCAGGACTCTATGTAGTGTGACTGCTGCTTCCCAGCTTCCTTAGGCCAAGTCTTCTCAGTTTTGCCACATGGGCTCCATTCAGGTGTTAAAGACACTGTGTTCTTGTACAGTGGCAAGTGGGACTCTGCCAAGTTTACTTTAACCTTTAAATGCTAAGAGGTAACTTTGATTCAAACACTTCCTCTCTGTGTGTCTCTGTCTGTCTGTCTGTCTGCCTCTCTATATAAATATATATATTGTTTTTTATCTTTTTGAGTTATGGTCTTACAGGCTGGCCTTGAACTCATTATGTAGTTCAGGCTGCCCTTGAACTCTTTGGGATTCTCCTGCCTCAGCCTTCCCAATTGCTGAGAGTACAGTAATAGCAAGGAACCATAAGAAAACAATGCAGCAGCTCCCACTCACTCTTGAGTTTTCACATGAGCTCACTCCTGACAGGGGAATTTTCTTTCTTTTTTTTCCTCTGTGTTTCCTGCTACTGCCATGTTTTTTTGTTCAATTATTTGTTCAGGATATAAAGAGCCTGGATATCTGGTGAGACTGAGACCAAATGTCTTCATTTTTTTTTCCCTGTTGCTGGATCTGCCTTTTTTCTACCCTCTGTCCAGTTGTTTGTCTTGCCTGGTGGATTCATTCCACTAGAGTCCATAGAATTATAGTCCTTTTTATCTCTTTCTAGAATGTTCTTTAGAACATTTTGGAGTGCTGGTTTTTTCAAGAATTCCCTGTGGTGTTCTTTGTCATGGAAGTATCTTATTTCTCCATCAATTTTGAAAGAGAGTTTTGTGCTATGTATCAATTGAGGTTAGAGATTGTTTTCCTTTAGGAAAACTGTCTGACTTCACTCCAAGTTCTCTTTGACTTGAGAGTTTGTGTTGAGAAGTGAGCTGTGATTCTGTTGGGCTTTCCTTCAGAAGTGATATGCTATTTTTCTCTGACAGTTTTTAATATTGTATTCTTGTGTTGAATTTCTGGATTCTAGACTATGATATGCCTGGCTGTAAATGTTTTTTGATTATAGATAATTAGAATTCTATATTACTCACTTATGAGTATGTTAAATTCCTTTTCTCTTACAGGGAATTTTTGTGCTATGATGTTTCTGAAGAGTTTTTTTTTTAAAATGGTATTTGTGCTATCTCCTGCTTTGTCATTGAATCCAATCAATTTTATGCTATTCTTTGTGTTATCTAGCAGCTGCTGCATTGTTTTCTCATGGTCCCTTGTTATTATTTTTTTCCCCTTTGGTACCAGGGATAGAACTCATGACTTTGCACTTGCCAGGCAGGCCTTTATGCCACTGAGCTAAATCCCTGGTCAAACATGATTTTCAGTCATGTTCTTTGTTTTTTTTTTCCCTTTGGTACTGGGGATCAAACTCACAATCTCATGTTTGCAAGGCAGGCACTTGCACTGCTGAGATAAATCTCCTGTCCCTTGCTATTTTTAAGAAATCTTTCTTTTCATGATTGCTAACTGCAAATCTATCTTCTATATCTGACATTCTGTCCTCACATTTGGCTTATTCTGCTGCAGAAACTTTCAGGAGAATTTTTAATCTCCTGGATATCTGCTTGAATCTGTTGTATGGATTCCATTTCTTTCTTTTTTTTTCTTTTTTTTTGTACTGGAAATTGAACTCAGGACCTCATGCCTATGAAGCCGGTGCTTGTGTGGCTGAGCTAAACCCCTGATTGGATTCCATTTCTTTCCATTTCTCTCCATTTCATGGGAGAGAGGAGCTCTCCTATGTTGGACATTCATGGTTTCTAAGTGTGTCCATCCTTTATCTGTCCCTGCTCTAGAGTCAGCAAGCATGGCTTCATTGTAGTCACTGTCTCTGTTGTAGCTGTCTGAGAAATTATTTCTGATTTGATTTTTTCTATTGTCCTTTATTTGCTTTGTTTTTACCACTGCAGAGGGGCCAGGTGGTGGCTTTCAGATTGTCCCACCTCATTGTCCCCTGGGTTTGCCTTTGGTGAACAGGATATGTGGTATTCCCACTTTTCTCCCTTCTGCTCAATTGTTTGTCTTGCCTGATGGATTCATTCTGTTGGAGTATATAGAGTTGTAGTCCTTGATATCTGTTTCTAGAATGCCTTCTCATTTAAGGGTCTTCTGATTTTCTTTTCTTTGTTTTTAAAAATTTTAGCACTGGGCCACACCCAGTGAACTGCAGGCAGCGAGCAACCCAGAATCCAACAGCGGCCCATGACTGCATGCGCCATCCCAGCACGAGGTGGGGGGGTGCACACATGACTCCCAACTATGCTCCCAGGCAGTAAGACCTTGCCCTATGTCTGGGGCCAGCCTAAGAAGCAGGAGAAGGACAGGTGGCCCTAACAGGGCCACACCCTGTGAATTCCTAGCAGCCAGCAGGGACCAGAATCCAACCTTGGGCATCCCAGCATATGGAGTAAACTGGGAACTTCCCTCCCAGAGGAACCTTGGACTACCATGGGGTAACTACTAAACTGAAGGGAGATTCAGTAACTCCCTCACCCAAACAGAAGATCTCAGCAGGCCCCAGTTGGTGTGGTGAGTATACCCCTAAAATAGAAACTAACTGTAAGGCCTTGGTGAGTCTGACAAGAGTGTGGGTGACACCCTCCTACACACAGAAAACATCAGGCAAGTGAAAATGGCAAAACAAAAAAGCAAAATGCAATCTCAAACATCCAGCCCACCAGGAACAAGTACAGGAGACACTGAAATAGAGGATTTCAAAAGTAACACACTAGAAATCTGTGAAAAGATAGCAAGTGAAATAAAGAACAACTCCATCAAGCTACAGAGGATATCACATTAGAAGTACTCTCCCATGTAAAGACAGAAATAACAACTTTAGTAATGGAGTTGCTGAGCACAGCTAAAGAAGAAATAGAGAAAAAAGTACAGGAGCATTGGAAACTGATTGAAACCTTGAATGAACAATATAGAAAACCTGCATAATTCATGAAACAAATTCAAAGAGACATCCAAGAAACAAAAATTTCTATTGAAAGTGAGCAAAATCACTTACATGAAGCTGAGGATAGGATTTCAGACCTTGAGAACAGGATCACAATTAGTGATCAGGAAAGGATAGGACTCTTAAAAATAACAAAACAGCATGAAATGACAATCCAGAAGCTTCAAGATGATGCTAAGAGAACAATATAAGATTAATGGGCATTAGTGAAGATGTAGAAGTCAATGCAAATGACATACATAAAATATTCACAGAACTGATAACACAAAATTTCCCATACATGGAGAAAAAATCTGACATGCAGATAAGTGAGGCATATAGAATTCCAAACAGTCACAATCAACATAAATCCACACCTAGACACATAATAATTAAGATCTCAGACATACAGCATAAAAACAGAATACTAAAAGCTGTGAGAGAAAAGACACAACTCACCTATCAAGGAAAGCCCATTAGAATCACGGCAGACTTTCAGCACAAACCCTCAAGTCAATATGAACTTGGAGTGAGGTATTTCAAGCTCTGAAAGAAAACAACTTTCAACCCAGACTGATGAACCCAGCAAAACTTTCATTCAAATTTAATGGAGAAACAAGATATTTCCATGACAAAGAACAACTGAAGAAATTCACATCCATCAAACCAACCCTAGAAAGAGTACTGAAAGACATTCTAGACAGAGATAAAAATGACCACAATCCCCAGAACAACAACAGAAAGAAACCACCAGGTAGGACAAACAATTAAATAAGGGGGAAAAGCAGGAAGCAAACCACTGGAAAATAACATGGCAAAGTCGAGCCAGTACATATCAGTGATATCCATAAAAGTAAATGGCCTCAATACACCTATCAAAAAAATAAACTGACAGAATGGATCAGGAAACATGATCCCACAATATGCTGTATAAAAGAAACACATCTGAACCAAAAGGAAACTCATAGATTAAAAGTCAAAGGATGGAAAACAGTATTCCATGCAACAGCAAGCCAGAAAAAAGCAGGGGTAGCTATTCTATTTGCAGACAATGTGAACTTCAAGCCTAACATGATTAAAAGGATAGAGAAGGTCACTACATACTCATTAGTGGAAAAATTCAAGAGGAAGAACTAAAAATTATAAATCTATATGCACCAAACACAGGAGTACCCAACTATATAAGATAGATACTAATGGACATGAAAAACCAAATACACAAGAACACAATTATAACGGGAGACCTTAACAGCCCATTGTCACAAAGAGACAGATCAACTAGACAAAAAGTCAGCAAAGAAATAATAGAACTGAATCATACCTGTGAGCAATTGGACTTAGTAGATGTTTACAGAGTGTTCCATTCAACCATATCAGAATACACATTCTTCTAAGCAGCTCATCAGACATTCACCAAAATAGACCTTATATTATCCCATAAAACATTCTTAAATAAATGCAAAGATATTGAAATCATCCCATACATAGTATCTCACCATAGTACACTAAAATTGGAAACCAATGGCAAAAGAAATTGCAAAATCTGCATAAATACATGGAAATTAAATAACAACCTTTTGAACAACCAGTGGGCTGCAGATGAAATTAAAGAAGAAATAAAGAAATACCTACAATTCAATGAAAATGTGGAAACAATATACTGTAATCTGTGCGATGCAATGAAAGCAGTCTTAAGCAGGAAATATATAGCAATAAATTGTCATATCAAGAAAACAAAACAAGCACAAATAAACAACCTAATTCTTCATCTCAAGCTTCAAGAAAAAGAAGAGCAAGTTAAACCCAAAAATCATAGAAGAGAGGAAATTGTACAGATTAGAGCAGAAATCAATGCAATTGAAACCAAAAAAACAATACAAAGATTTAATGAATTAAAAAGTTGGTTTTTTGAGAGAATAAACAAAACTGACAAAACTCTAGCTAACCTTATAAAGAAAAGAGAAAACCCAAATTCATGCAATAAGGCCTGAAAAGTGGGAAATTACTGCAGATCCCATGGAAATTCAAAAGATCATGAATACCTACTTTGAAAATCTCTACTCACGTAGAGTGGAAATCACAGAGGAAATGGACAGATTTCTAAAAACATATGAACTACCAAACTCCACTAAGAAGATACAGCCATTTTAAATAACACAATATCAGATACTGAAATTTGAAACATAATTAAAAACTTATCAACAAAGAAAAGCACAGATCCAGATGGATTCATGGCTGAATTCTACAAGCAATTTAGATAAGATTTGATGCCAATATTCCTTAAACTCTTCAATGAAATTGAAAAGAAAGCCATCCTCCCTAAATCATTCTTGGAGGCAAGTATTACTCTCATACCAAAACCAGAGAAAGGAGAACTATAGGCCAATCTCACTAATAAACATTGATGCAAAGATTCTCAATAAAATACTGGCTAATAGAATGCAGCAAATTATCAAGAAGATTATATATCAACCAAGTGGGGTTCATTCCAGGAATACAGGGATGATTTAACATACACAAATCAATAAATGTAATACACAACATTAACAGAACCAAAAACAAAAACCACATGCTCATCTCAATAGATGCAGAAAAAAACTTTTGATAAAGTCCAACACATGTTCATGATAAAAAAAAAAACCTTCAGAAACTTCAGAATAGATGATATGTACCTCAGTCTCATAAAGGCCATCTATGACAAACCAACAGCCAACATCATACTAAATGGGCAAAAACTGAAAGCTTTCACTTTAAAGTCAGGAACAAAACAAGGATGCCCACTATCACCACTCCTATTCAATATACTTCTGGAAATACTAGTCAGGGCATTCAGACAAGAGAGAGAAATAAAAGGAATAAAGATATGAAAGGAAGAAGTTAAATTATCACTATATGAAGATGACATGATACTCTATATAGAAGACCCAAAAAAACTCAATTAAAAGAATACTAGGGGTAATAAACAAATTCAACAGTGTAGCTGGATATAAAGTCAATGCTCAAAAATCAATAGCATTCCTGTATATAAACAAAAAACTCACCGAGAGAGAGAAATTATGGAAATAACACCCTTTACAATAACATCTAAAAAAATGAAATACTTAGGAATCAACCTAACTAAAAATGTAAAAGACCTATATGCTGAAAATTATACTAGGCTGAAAAAGGAGATTTAAGAGGATAATAGAAAATGGAAGGTTATTCCTTGCTCTTGGCTAAGAAGAACATTGATTGTGAAAATGTACATACTCCCAAAACTGATATACAGATTTAATACAATCCCAATCAAAATACCATTGACATACCTCACAGATCTAGAGAAAACACTCCTCAAATTCATTTAGAAACTGAAGAAACCTAGAATAGCAAAGGCAATTCTGGGCAACAAAGGCAAGGCAGGGGGCCATCTCAATTCCTTACTTGAAACTGTACTACAAATCAGCCTGGTACTGGCAAAGAAATAGACCTGAGAATCAATGGAACAGATTAGAAGTTACGAGCACAACTACAAAGACACTCAGCCACCTGATATTTGACAAAGGGGCTAAACATGTTCATTGGAAGAAGGATAGCCTCTTTAATAAATGGTGTTGGAAAAATTGGCTCTCCACATGCCTAGACTGAAACTAAATCCATGCCTATCAGCATGCACAACACTAAAGTCTAAAGGGATCAAAGACTTTAATATCAAAACAGAAACACTAAATCTACTGGAAGACAGGGTGGGTGGAAGTCTGAGAGACATAGGGGTAGGCAGAGAATTCATGAACAAAATGCAAACTGCACAGCAGACACTTCAAAGAATCAACAATTGGGATCTCATATTATTGAAAAGTTTCTGAACTTCAAAAGAAATCACCAACAGAGTGAAAAGAAAACCCACAGGATGGGAAAGAATTTTAGCCAGCAACTCCTCAGCCAAAGAACTTATATCAAGAACCTGTAAAGAACTGAAAAACATCAAGCCCCCCAAATTCAAAGACCTTCTCCAAAAATAGGCATCTGAGATGAACACACAGTTCCCAGAGGAAGATATACAAATGGCAAATAAATACATGAAGAAATGTTCAGCATCACTGGTCATTCGACAAATGAAAATTTAGACAACACTGAGATTACATCTCACTCCAGAAAGAATAGCTACCATCAAGAAATCAACTGATAACAAATGTTGGCTAGGCTGCAGGAAAAAGGAACACTGCTCCACTGTTGGTGGGAGTGTAAGACTGGTGCAACCACTATGGAAATCAGTATGGAGAATACTCAGAAGACTAGGATTACAAGCTCCATTCAACCCAGCTATTCCCTTCCTGGGTATTTGCCCAGAAAAACTGAAAAGGTCATATCACAGTGGTATATGTACCCCCATGTACATAGCAGCACAATTGGTAATAGCTAAATCTTGTAAACAACGAAGATGCCCATAAATTGCAGGGTAGATAAAAAAGATGTGGTATTTTTATACAATGGAATATTACTCAGCTATAAAATGGATGATATTGAGGCCTTCATATTGAAATGGAGACAAGTTGAGACTATCCTTATTAGTGAAATAAATAAGAATCAAATTTATAAATATCACATTGTGTCTCTAGTGTAAAAAGTAATAAGAAATGTAGGAGTAATAAAATACAAAATGCATAATTGCTATTATAAAAAAGAGGGGAAAAGAAAGTGCTCTAGAGGATATAACTGCATGTATAAGTGTGTAGGATGGATGACCATATTACTAAGTTTTTGTTGGATCATTGAGCAGAACTGTTTACAATCTCACTGTTTGCACATGTACTTTGCATGCTTTAATTTTGTAACTTCAACAACTATTTCCTAGATGATGATATGTAATTCATCAACTAGTGATATCTTAGTGGTTTTTTTCTTTCTTTTTTTTTCCTTTGTAATGCTGCATTGTTGCTACCTTTTTTTTCTGTTTTGCTTCTTTTTTCTTTAAATAAAATTTAAAAAATAATAATAATTGGATTATTTATATATTATTTTATAATTATTTCTTTTATTATGTGTAGATATTGTCTTGACTGAATTATGCAAAACAAATTGTATTGTTTGTATTTTACAATGGAAACAAGAAGTCTTGGGAAGAGGAGTGTGATTTAATTATGTTTTGATTTATGTGGTCCACAGGTTCATTTACTGTAGTTTTGGATTCAGTGATATGGAAATGTACTGCACTCTTTAAGAGGTGGGGCTAGTGGGAGGTAATGAGGATTTTAAGAGGGATTAATATTTGTTATTAGACAGGGCCCCACGAGGTTCTTGAGGCTGAAAGACGGAACCCAGCTTACTCATCCCATATAGATTTGCAGGTTTTCTGACTCCTATCATGAAAAAAAAATTCAAAACATATCAGGAAGAGACAGCATAAAAGTTTATTAGGTAGAAATTACATAAAAATATAAGTATACAATTAAGCATGGAGTATGAGTGTTCAGATAAATGAGATGCAATACAGTTTGGATCTGAGAATATTTACATGTTGTTTTGATGCCAAAAATCTATGAAATTTGTGACGCTAGAGACTTAGTCTTGGTTTAAGGGTTCCCCACTCACATGAAGACAATTGTCCATTAGAAAAGTTCCACACAATTGACACACTCTCAAATGTGCTGGCAAAAAAATCAATAACAATAAAGTCTAAATCACAAGAAAAGAAATGAAAAAAACTAGAACACCATTACTAAAATGGGGACAGAATCAATGGACACTGCAATCAGTATGACACAAATAAAAGGGGTACAAGTCCATACTACATACACCTGTATCTGAACATATTTTTCATGAAATGGACAAATTCCTATCCACCCCTATCCAATTGAATATACACCCCCAGACAGCTTATCATCTTTTTTTTGCATTTCAGGTTGTTTTCTCCCTATACAATGCCTCGGATCTTACTGACTAAGTACATATTTAGTTAAAATACACTGAGCTTTCCAGTGTGTGTGCTCCATGTCCAGGTTATAGGAAAGAGAACAACTGAAAGCTGTAGTCAGAAAAACAAAACAGGGACTGTTCGTGTGTGATAAGCAAATACAATGACTTCAAGACTTTGATCTATTGTATCTGATTGTAACAGATTTAAGTTCCAGTTTCCTGAAGAACCTCTAGACCAGCATGCTCACAAACAACTCCTGCTCAAAGAATGACCATTTGTCAACACTGGTGCACTACTGCACTGTCTTGCAGCTGCCTGAAACAAGTAACAAGATCTGAATAAGAACCCATTCACTGTATGAATCAAAGCTGTGGGAGTAACCATGTTGTCTGAACACTGTGAACTTTTTAAAGATTTTTGAGACTTATGATGAAATTTAACTTTATGAGGAAATATTTGCTCTCATTCTCAAGCCTCTCAGTGTTCATTGGGCTTACTGTCATTCCAACAGGAGAAAAAGTGACTTCAACCTCAGATCACATGACAGGAAAAAGAACATGTATCATTTAAAATATTGCTACCACATTTACATTTCATAGTGCATTAGCTACCTTGATGTGAGGAAGTAAAAGCAAGTGTGGAAAGAAGTAAAATGCCCTTGGTATTCACCTGTGGCAGGTTGTATGCTAAATTCCTTACCAGAGCTATGAATGATCTTATGTGTGTGTTTTATTCTACAAGTGGTATTATCTGCATTCTGCAAGCCAGTAAGTACAGAGTAAACATGCTCAGTATGGTTTTAATAGCAGCTTGTCAGCCATCAATTTGAGATTTCCTGCAGTGATCAAAGAGTATGTTAAAATAAGCTTAGACTAGCTTTCTTATTGGCTTTATATTTTGCAAAAATGAACTGAAATTTTCCACTGACATATGCTTTCTCCTTTATTTCCCTGTTTGCAGTCTCCATTGTCCTCTAAAAAATGAAAAATGCCAAGTCGTCCATTGTGTTCAGGAATGGAAAAGTTCAAGTCAGAACAAGTTGAAAATATCTTCATGTTGGACACAGGCCAGATGAAAGTGAAAGAACAGCAAGCTCTTAGTTTCTGGGAAGTAGGCTGGATGGTAATGAAATAGATACTTTCCTACTACCATGGGGTATGAGGAGAACTGGGGATTCTGTTTGTACGTTAGGGAAATTAAAATTTTTCTGTGAAATTTCTCTGTTAAACACGGGTTATAAAGAAGCTACATTTCCTCCGTTTCCTGTTCACTCACCCACAGTTCATGGAACCCCTATATTGTCCTAATATCCACTTGCAGATCATATTAATCATATATATATATATATATATATATATATATATATATATAGAGAGAGAGAGAGAGAGAGAGAGAGAGAGAGAGAAAGAGAGAGAGAGAGAGAGAGAGAGTTTCAAACATCACACCAAAATTTTTCCAAAAGAAAGATAGACTTAATTTCAGGTGCAGAGACCCTTAACAAGGTCCACTCACTTGAAGAACTCTAGGCACATGCTCCAGAGAGTGCAGCAGCACAAAGTCCCTCACACAGATGTGATCACAGTCTCATCTAGGTGGAGGCAAGAACTGCATGTGAGAAAGACACCCAGAATGTGCCCGTATGTGGGTGCAGGGCAGATGCACTGAGTGCACAACACCACGCTGATGCTGAGTCGAGCATTCACAGATGCAGCCTCACCCAGGCGGAATCACTCTGGGCGGGGGGGAGGCTGGCCTGCACCCCGTCATCATGGCATAGCCTGGAGTGGGGAGGAAAGGAGGAAGCAGGTACTCAGATAGAGCTGTTGGGAACAGGAATCTTTGAGACATTTAACTGTTAAGAATTTACCCTGGTATCAGTTATATTAAAGGCTTTTAATATTTTTAAAGTGGTCCAGTGGTTGTTCTTATTTATGTTTATTTATAAATAATAAATTTATCAGTTCTTGCTTTCATTCTAGTAAACTCCGAGCAGTATTATAAACATGTCTTATTTGTACCTCTTTTTGAGACTGTACTGAGTTCTTTTCCAGTACATTTTAAATTTTTTGTTTTAATGCAATACCAGCAAATATTTATAAAATAAATATAAAAGACTTCTTTTTATTTCTATGAAAAACTAAAAGAAAATCTAATAAAAAATAATTATACAGTAATAGTAGTATATACACAGTGTGTGCAGGGCTTAAAAGAATGACCAAAATGTTACTCAAATAAAAGTCATAGACAAAGAAGAAATAAACAACTTAAAAAAATAAAACTTTCTTTTCAGCAAATAAAAATTGGTAGTATAAATGAAACCAACTAGCATATATGTTAAAATATTTTTGAAACAATATATATGTAATTTGTGAAATTATTGGAACTTTTTCTACTTCCTATTTTGCTCACATATGTAGGCATATATATAAATATGTGTATATATAAATACATATACGCATACATACGAATTTCGCTTGAAAGAGACACCATGTAATATTCAAGCTTAGTTTTCTGAAATAAGGCCATATATTGTTTTAAATGTTGTGATCAACACATTTCTCTCAGTGAAAATTAGGTTCACTTTGTGAAGCTTCAACAGAACTCTGATTATATAAATGTTATTTTTAGTTCATTCCTTTCATTTCAGGGCATGATTGTGCTCTTTTTAGAAAAGCTCTTTTTGTTTGTTATTGAGACAGAGTCTTGCTGTGGAGTAATGGTTGGCTTTAAATATGAGATCCTCCTGCCTTAGCCTCTTAAGTGCTAAAATTATAAAAATATGTCACCATATCTGGCTTTTAAAATCTTTTTTAAACCTGATTTCATTATTATGAAAAATTGTCTATATTTCCATTCAAATTTAAATTTCCTGATCAGTTTATATACATTTGTAAACTTCACGTTGGCCCACCCCATTCAGGCTGGCTGGACTCACTGTATCATGTAATCACTTCCTTGCTCAATCCCATGCATCGATGGACCTAAACAAGCATCCCCTAATCAAGCCAAACACTTATGTGTTCATAGCTGTCTATGCCCTGTCACTGTTTATTTACCTCTGGCTTGCCTATGAGATATGGGCAGAGCTACAAGCTACATTGTTAAATGTTAGACAACTGCTCCATGGACAACTGAATGTATGGGTCAAGTTCCCAGGGAGGTGATTAAAACCATAGAAATAAGATAGATGAGAAAAAACTCTTACTCAATAATTCTGCTCCTGTCCAACATAAGGATGTTTCATGCTGTTTGACTCCAACAACTCCAGTAGTAGACATTCAGTTTTAGAATGAATACTTTAGAAAACTTCCAACACAAAGAGGACAAAAGCTAGCAGGCAGGATGTATTGACTGGGAGCATCACACAGTACCCGTGTGCTTTCTGACCACTTCTCATCTCTGCTGCAAACATTCACACTCAAACTTGTTGGAATATTTCTGACACAGTCTTTGCTAGCAATCAGTAAAACTGGGTAATACTTTGCTTTCAATTGTAGCATTAATGCAACATATGTGTAGGTATATTTAGCTTTTAGGGATTTTTTTTCTTCTTCCTCATTTACTTTCTCTTTCTATTTCAGCTAATATAAAGAGAGACAAACAAGTAGAAAGAGAAACATGAAGGGGTGAGAGGCAACTGAGAACTTTGCTTAGTGCACTGGAATAGGTATGTTCATTTTCTTTTCTGTTCCTATCATGTAAATTATTCTTCAGCTTGACTTGATTTTTTGTTCAAAGTAGCAGCTGAGGGAAGGACAGGAATTGTCAGTTGCCTGTGTCTGATGCCCTGAAGTCTGTGTCTGGATTTAGATCTAGAGAATCTCAGACTGTGCTAGGGAGAGCAGGCTGGAAGCAGCCAGACACAATTGGAGCCTCAGGTTCTCAGCTCCCTGACTATTAATTCACAGTAGCAGCAGCCTCAGGTTGACCATGAAGAGCTGTGGACAGATGCCTGCTGGACTTTATCAGTGCTGCCTTAGCTCTGGAACACAGAGAATAAAGCCTTCCAGGACAAGCTGCTTCTAGTTAATTACAATGTTTTTTTCTTTATCTTTCTAGCAGTTACATTTAAGTCATCAATTTAAGGTTTACTGAAGTGATCAAAGAGTGAGTTAAAATTAACTTAGATTAAGTTCCTTAATGGCTTTATATTGTGGCCACCAGCACCCATGTAATCATAGCAAAGCCTGAAGTAGAGAAGAAAGCAGGAAGCAAGAAGCAGAAACTTAAAGGAGTTATTGTTGGAAAAGTGAATGTTTGAAACATTTAAATGTTAAGAATTTAGTATGATGTCAATTATAGTAAGTGTTTTTTAATTTAAGCACCTGCCTGGCAAATGCAAGAGCCTGAGTTCTATTCTTGGTACAAAAAAAAGCAAAAATATATAGATAAATGTTTTTAATAATTTAGCATTTCTCCTGTGTTTGTTCTTATTCTTATTTGTTCATGTATTTACCAAATGTTGTTTTCTTTTCCTTCTAATAAGCTCAAAACACTATCATAAACATGTCTCACTTGTAACTATTATTCAGATGGTGCTCAGTTCTTTTCTAGTACATTTTAAAGTTTTTATTTTAATGCAATACACGTAGATATTAATAAAGCAATTATTAAAAGCACTCTTTACTTCTATGAAAACATAAAACAAAATTTCATAACAAAATAATGAGAAAAGCAATAATTTATTCAGTGTGTGGGGTCATAAAATAATGGCCAAAATGTCACTCAAAGTAAAAATCATAGAGGAAGAAATAAACAAATAAAAGGAAAAAACTTTCTTTTCAATGAACAAAAGAAAACTAGTCATATAAATGAATCAAATGCATTATATATTTTAAATATTTTTGAAACAACAGAACAGACAATTTGTGGGATTATTGGAACTTCTACATATTCTCTATTTATCTTCTATTTTACTTCCAGACATATATGTTTCTCCTGTAAGAGACACCATGCAATCTTTAAGCTTGTTTTTCTGAAATAAGCTCATCCATCTTTTGAGTCTTGTGGTCAATATATTTCTCTCAGTGAAAATGAGGTTTACTTTGTGACGTTTCACCAGAACTCAGATTGTATTGCATATAAACTGAGTGAGAAATGTTATTTAGTTCATTGCATTAATTTCAGGGTGTGAGTGTAGTCATTTGGAAAAACAGTTTTTGGTTTGTTTTTGAGAGAAGCCTGTTTGATTTTAAATATGAGATCCCTCTGTCTCAACCTCCTAAGCTCTAGGATTACAGATGTGTGCTGCCACACTTGGCTTTCAAAACTCTTTTTAAATCTAATCTCATTATTATGGAAAGTTTTCTATATTTT